>JAULBM010301477.1:0-14765 GCA_032357055.1 Geukensia granosissima
GTTGTTAGGGGCTTTATCGGCGGGGACGACAACATATTTGTCATGCAGTTCAGAGAGATGTCTGGCAACACTCGGATTTGGTTTAATTCCATTATACATTTTATAATTAACTTATATTCTAAACCCAACATCATTTTTATGGCAGGTTACATGGTTACTTGATTAATACTTTAGTAACATATGCATGTATGCGTACACTGTGTGGCAAAAAAATCAAGTTTTCACACCTACATGTACTGTTGCCAAATTTACGTGTACAAGGACCGGATGGAGAATTGCAATTTAAGGAAACATCATCAGAATATTAACTGAACTCAGCAGTAGGACACATCTGAATTTGAAAATAGTATTTTCAGTATTACCTAACTTTTGTAAAATGAAAATATAAAGCAGAACTTAAAATCGCCCAGTCGTTCTGCATGTTATCAATTAAGTACATAATAGTTATATCGTTAAAGAGATCAGATATAAATCACCATCTTACCTAAGTATTTTGTTATCTACGCAATTCAATAAAGTACCAAATGTATATGGAATCTTCTAATTAAACGCATGAAAAACATGGAAAAATCGACATCTAAAGCAAGATTTTGTACAACAAACAAATGTAGTCTTATCATTTTAGTAATTGTTGCAGCAGCTATTGCGGTATCTTGTGTGGTTGTTTTCACAGACAAGGAAATTCGAAGCAAAAGGCAGTATGATCCGTCTGGCCTAGAATGGTGGAAAAAATCTGTGGTTTATCAGATCTATCCTCGATCATTTAAAGATTCAAACGGAGATGGCATCGGTGACCTGAAAGGTGGGTGAGGAAAAGGTTAACAAATTTTCACACGCCCACTATTTTTTATTGATGTAATTTTACGATTGTTTAGACATCAATTCAACTTTTTTCTTTCTTTCCGATTATTAACAGATTTATAGACAAGTTTGTCAACAATGATTGTCTTCGTCCTTGTGTTGTTTTCCCAACAAGAAACCTTAAATGGTATATTACAAAGGAAAGATAATAATTTGATATCAAGGAGACCGCACCATATCTCAACAAACCCATACTAAAATGTTTCCACTTTACACATGGCCTTCAACAAGGGTAGAATCTAACTCCTTATGACAACAGGTACATATCATTGAAGTAAAAAAAGGTAAGTGTAACTGTTACATCACGGACAGAATATAATGAAAATGAAATAATAAAAAACAGCATGAAGACAATCCAATGGTGACTAGTCCTGAGTTGGGAAGGCGTATGTGCAACCTGCTAGTTTTATTGGATCCAGGCCGCTCTTCTTTTTTCCTGGCGGTCAAAGGTGAACAATACAATAGTTGAAGAGGAATTATAAAAATAATATCAAAAATACTTGAATAAAACTAATATGAACTTGAAAAAATTGTGTCAGATACTTCGAAGATAATACTCGAAGCTGACGAAAGTCATAGTCAGCCTTATTCGTCGTACGCCAAAGTCATCAAGTGAGCAAACACTTTTCAACTAAGATACAGATTTAGTTCTGTATAGTCAGAAATCTTGATGATCAAACAACTTGAAATGGAGTACCAAAACCATATTTATATTTATTAGCAGTGGAATTGTCAATATTAGTGCCAATAAAAGCAAGTAGTATTAATAAAGTTCTGACAACAATGATTTTGATTATATTCATTTCAGCTGTTTTGCTATATGGAATTCGTATTGGTTTCATAAGTAATTTTTGAATGCATACGTTTAAACGTTTGAGGAACGCGTAAAAGCTGATTTGCATACGATATAGGTACGCATACAAACATTGTTTGAGTACGACGTGGTAAATCGCATATAGCAGAAGTACATAATATAACACGTTTTGTTAAAATGGGTAAGCCAAGTGAAGATAGTTTACACCGATGCTTACAATGTAAAACACTGGATAAGAAAGATTGATCAAATAATGTTTTTTCATTAATATGAAAGTGCAAAATTTAAAACCGTAGAATATGTTTTAAATATTTAAAATAAAAGCAGGAACGTTAGCTCAAAGCAGTAAATGAGAGATTATTCGGATATCTGACAATGTGACAAATGGTGAGATAAATGGTGAATTTGAAAGTGTAATGAGGCTGCAACTATCTTTCCGGGACCAACTTGGAGAGCGTAGTAGTCGAACAATTTTGCAACACGTTCTCCTGTAGTACGTGAACCACCTCTATTATACTCTATTATAATACTCTTTTTCTTCATTGTAAGCGAATCAGATGGTAAGCGTTCACCTATCGTATGCATTAAAAAACGAAAAACGACTCAAACGAACGTTTATATTGCTAAACATAATACAATTTTTAAATTCTATCGATAATCAACATCGGGTGAAAAATTAAAAAAAAAGTTTTTTGATAAGCAATTGTTTGACCTTTGATCTCAATTTTCCTGAAGCAAAAATCCGTTTACATACCCATTCAATCATAAGAGGAACCCAATTAAACCTTACAGAACTATTGATACTTTCGATTTTTTCAGCATTAATATTACACTTCCACAAAACCTAATTAAACAGATATTGTCATACCTCATTGAGTGGACATTTGATATAACAGATCAAAATATATTTTCAGTAACAGTGACCGTGCTTCCCTTTCCTTACTACAAAAAAACTTACTTAATGGTCTTTTGAGGCGATGATAACAAGGAAGCGAAGGGCAAGGCAAAAGGAAATATGTTGAAAGATACGACAACCTATGGCTGATGATTACAAAAGCTACACTTACTAAACTACAAACAAACTTACAACTATGGGCAATGCGGACCTTACAAAAAACCGGGCTTGAACTCCGGTGTTCGGACGAGTATACAGTTTCTGCCTCTTTGAAGACATCCACCGCATTGTCAATTTTCCAATCCTGTAATATATTTATAGTAAAGAGAATGCCTAAAGGGATTTTAACCTCCAGGTTGAGGAATCAGAGCCTACCCTCGTTTTCATTTTACTAAAGCTCTAATTTTCTGTGTAGTGTTGTGTGTACTTATGTTTCTCATCATTTCGTTTTGTTGGCTACGGTCTTCTCTATCTTTCGACTTAAAAATTTCTGTCTGCCTCTTTGACATCTTGGAATTATTGTCTCCCGCTTTTTGCTAAAACTGGCGACTAGATACAGAAAATAGAATAAAAAGATCCGATATGATTGTCTATGAGACAGCTATCCAATATGTTTAAATTCTAAACCTCTATAGGTTGCCCTTAGGCTTAAATAATAGATAAATATCCACACATCCACACCAAAAGACAAGACATGAAAGGCCCAGTAAAATGTAAAGATAAATAAATATAACACTAATCGGCAAATAAGTATACAATGAAAAACAGGTAACACTTAAACATAAAACACAATGACATCCATTGGACATCAGTATCTTGGCTTGAAAGTCAAATAAAGTATGTAGCAGGGTTCAATATGTTTGTGAGCGCTCAACCCTCCTATTTCTGGGACAGAGTGTGACAAAACTACATAAAAACGAACCAAAACTTAAAAAGCAACTGTATCACACAAAACTCTTGAAGTCGATGTGTAGGACGCGTAAAATTGTGAATTGTGTATTTGTAGATAATTTATAACAACGCGCCCTTTATTTGAATATGTAAATAATGATCAGGGTGTTCAATGATGTGTTGTGTCTGATTCTGAGACAGACCAACAATTAAGATTAGATATGAAATTAAGAAGAAGTCACGGGAAACGTAAAACTGTTCTGTCATAAGAAAAATCTAGTCAACAGACTCTTTTAACGGTCAGTATTTTGCGTGGCTGACCAGTCAACTGATATTTTACGAAAAATTCTTTATAAATCTGTTAATATCTTTAAAAAGAAACTATGATACACGTTCAAACTTGGCCAGCTTGTGTAAAAAGACTGGTTCCATATTCTTCACAAAAAGCAGATTATCATAGCGAAATTGTTCGTTTGTTTACATTTGTACTCAGAAATGTAAACAGGAAATTAAAATTTCTATCAGTTTTATGACGAAACCAGACATTCATTGCATATTTTTTTACCGCATTTTATCACCAGTCATTAATCAGATGTGTTATTTAGTTACCAAAATGCTGTTGCATTGATATGTATATAAAATATATAAAAAGTTTACTAACGTCGCTAATATTTTATGGAAAACAAGTTGTCAACTTTCTGAACTCTATTCGGTCAACAGACTCTCTCTTGACATGGCCTTTATTCACGAACTTGAGTCTCGCGGAGCGTGTTAACCCTCTTGTCTAGCCGGTCGAGACTGAAATAAATCGTAAACCGTAAAACATATATGTCGAGATATCGATAGTACGACATATTGTGTTTTTGTTCAAAATACTCTACTACCCTTATCGATAAACCGACATTTTAACGCTAACAATGCTTACATGAAATAGTTCAACTCAAGTCAGTATTAGATGTTTGAGTTGTCGCAATATGAAAAATTAATATCTTAATTCTTTTAGGAATTACCAGTAAACTAGATTACTTAACTTACCTTGGTATAGATGCAATATGGATCAGTCCATTTTATAAATCACCCATGCGTGACTATGGTTACGATGTTCAGAACTATACGGAAGTGGACCCGATATTTGGCACAATGAAAGATTTTGATGAACTAATGGTAGAGAGCAAGAAAAAAGGTAGAACATATATTTACAGAATATTTGCAGTGAACATTCCGGATTTAATGCTTGACAGCAAATTTTGTCAAAGTATTGTTTGGACCCAATTTCTACTTTGTTTATTCATTGTAGGTAAAATATTTAAAGGAAAAAATATATAGAATATATGCCAGAAAGACAGAATCCACATATTTTTTGGATTGTGCACTGCATAATTTCCCGTTTAGCTATTTGCCTTTAGTTCACTAGATTTACGTAGTGCATGAAACAAATTATATAAAAAAATAGCCTTGCGTTTCTTTTTTTTTGTCAAACAGATTGCAGACAAAATAGAAAATCTATGATTTAAAATGTCTAAATTTAGCTAAAGTCTATTTTAGTGTTGCATTAATTAACCACTAAGTTAATTGTTGTTAAAGTGTGAACCTTTTTAGTAATATATAGCATTCCAACAACTCAGAAAAATATAAATATTATCACTATTATGAACTATTTGAAAGTCATTTGTTTCAGGATTCAAAGTGATTTTAGACTTTGTACCAAATCATACCAGTAATGAAAGTAAATGGTTTACCGAGTCAAGGAAGAAAAATCCAGAATACGAGGGTTACAATGTTTGGTCTGACGGTAAAAGATCACAGCAGTCTAATATTTATGAGCCTCCTAATAATTGGGTAATATGTTATTAAACAAGAACTACGAAAACAAAAACTTTTAAAAATAAATGTAATGTTAGATTTTATCATATGGTATCCGTCTCACCTTCAAATTCTTCATTCTAATCGTCTCTTTTAACATTACCGATATTTAAAAACAAACAAAAACTAATTATGAATTTTGAAAATGTGTCAAACTGTATATTATTCCGGGCACCTAAATGGCGTCTGAGAAGCCGTTACAATTATTCTCTCCTGAAACTTTAGACCAAAACGCGATTTTTATTATTTTCTAATCTGGCATCAAATAAAACAATACGGCCATTCATTGTTTCTCATAAAAGCCCATTCTTTGGACAATCGCTAGCAAAACGAATTCAATCTTGAACACTTTGGTTTCTGAGTCAAAATAGAAATTTTGCCGTTATTGAAACTATTTAATTTTAAAACCACAAGGCTAACTAATTCAATTAAGCAAGAAAAACCTGCAGAAGGTCATAATACATCTAACATTTCTCATAAATTCACACATGGAGGCAATGTGCAAATCCTGTGTCTTATTGGCTAATTTTAAACATTCATTCAATTTTGAAAGAACTGAAGATTTAAGAAATGGATCATTTTTATTAAATATGAATTTAATCAATTCAATTGTTTTAATAAACTTTTTGAATTGATTAAATTCATAATTTTAATAAAACAAATCTGTGGAGGGATCATTATATCGTTTACATTTTGACTCGATCTGAAAAACAGCATGAAAAGCTTAATGTTCATCTTAGCATATTTTAAAATTGAAGTTGTCAGCCATAGTTATTGCTAGTTCTGATTAGCAACATCTTCTATGAATTTTGGAGTTTTAAAATACACCGGTAACAAAACAGTGGACACAAAAAGCAGTGACTTGTTTTGTCAATTCACTCAGTTAACAGTGTATAAAAACCTGGCTATATTATAATCTTTCGCTATATTGATGTTGTTAAGTCATTATTCATTTCAACCAAATATATGCAAGCGAACTTGCTTCAAATTTAGGTGTATTGCTCGAGATAGACTAAGACATTAAACGTTGTACCAAGATTGTAATCTTTCAATATTTATATTGAAATAAGCTTATCCACTAACGAAATCTGGTTTCTTCCGCCACCGACAAAATTTGGTTTCTTCCTTCCACCGACGAAATGTGGTTTCCTCTTTCCACCGACGAAATGTGGTTTACGTGTCGCAGTAGATCCGCCACTTTCGTGCCTGTTTCAAATATCATGATTGTATGAACAGAGTGTTGTTGTTGGCAATATAAATAACTACCACAGGGATACATCAGATCAGATTGAAATCCTTTTTTAAAATTTCACTGTCGCACTAGTTAAGGACCTGATACTTGACACTTAATAGTAATTTTGGACTTATTTTAAGTTGCAGTGAATCTGGATTAGAAATAAGAATTGCACATCTGATGCTCACGCCTTAATCTTTTGTAGAGTCTTTCTGTTCATTTTGTTTCATTTTGATTTTTTTGTTTGTTTCGTTTCATTTTGTTGACCATGGTCTTGTCTGTCTTTCGACTTAACGATTTCTGTCTGCCCCTTTGATATCTTCGAATTCCTTTTTCATCACTCAGACTTAAAAAAATATGATGAATAATGTCTAATCAGGGAATGTAGAACCTGAATATATATTAATATAAAATGGTTGTTAGTCAATACGTGATTAATTGATTAATGGACAGGGGCTTTCTTGTGTCTATCCTGGGTGCATCTTTACTCGTCGACGAACACTCCGTTGTGATGTTCAGATATACAGTTTGTCAAATGTCCTTAACATGACAGATGATTTCTAATTATATCCTAAATATTTATTCAGATCATAACATCTATAATGTGTTAAAAGAATTTTATGTCCCTAAAAATAACCATAACAAATTAAGTATCTTGATTTTAGATCAGCGTGTTTGGTGGCTCAGCGTGGGAATTTGATAGGCAATACCGTTACCAATATTATTACCATTCGTATTTAGACTCACAACCAGACCTTAACTTTAGGAACCCGAAGGTTCTACAAGAGCTCAAGGTAACATGAGGTTTAGTTTCTGATGATAAGTGTTGTAAAGTGACCCTTGCAAAATTGTCTTGTTTTTTAATGTTAAAAAAATGCATGACGATCATGCAAGAATGGAACACTTGCTTTAATTAATGCTTCATGAATGCGAAATTAATTTTTATACAACCATCTTCAACAAAGCGTAGATTGGTAACAGAAATAGAACCATAGTCACCATTTCTTTCTTCATTTTTAAACGGTATCAATACAAGCTTTACACTTAAGTTTAGTACCATATGATTTATTCATATTACAGAATGTGTTGAAATTCTGGTTGGATAAAGGAGTTGCTGGTTTTAGAGTTGATGCATTTAAACATGCCTATGAAGTCAAAAACCTCTCGCTGAATGAAGACTTACCAGTAAGTAATAAAGTAAACAGTTATGGCAATTACTGGAACAGTATAAAAAACGAAAATAGAGACACTAAAGGGATCTTACAGAAAACCACAAGTCGACGAACAAACAAAAAAACACCATGGCCATATGGATAAAACCACACACAAATTAAAATAATAAACAAAAGCCTTTAGTGAAATTAGGAAAGAAGTTCGATAACGACAGTTATGTAAAATTCTGCTACTTATTTTATAAAGTGGTGCTTTTTTATATCAATCACCTCGTTATTATAATGTGAAATAAAAGAATGTGAATTTGATCCTGCTGATAGTTTCTGAACAATTTGTTATCTTTATATTTAAACTGCAAATTCCACTTGTCGATTCGCTCTATAAATAGAATGTGAAAGGCACAGAAAGATTTCGTTTATTTTTACTAGGACATGACAAAAAATGGCATAGTTTCGTTTTGTCCACGAATGTTAATAGAAATTCATGAAGTCTAATTAATTTTGCAGCGTCTCTGATTAACGTAATTCCAGAAAAAGGATGACTTTGTATCTGTATTGTTACATAATGCAGAAATTATAAAATATAAAATTTATATAATTAAGTGTGCATACGATCTGATTGTCGGGCACTGGTGTATTCAAGTTCATCTATTGATATTTGTTTTTCCTTTCATTGAAAGTTTACAAAGCATATTCTTTCTAGCCATAGAGTTTCTTTCAATGTACTACATATTATGTCTTTTTATAGCATAGGAACTAATGTTAAAACACTTTTTAGTTAACCAGACGAGAGGGTATGAGGTTGTGTCATGACTTTGCGTCTGTCATCAAATTTTCTTATTTTAATCTTCTCCTCTGTTACCACTGGGCATAATTTTACCAATCTTGGCAGATAGCCTCCGTGTAAAGTCTTTTATTAATTTTCATAGCCGATATATGAAAAAATCTTCTCCTTTGAAATTGCTAGACAAAATGCAACAATATTTCACATGAAGCATTTATTGATTGTCACTTTTTAGGTTTCCTCATTAAGCCATTAAAACATCTATTGACACCGCTTGATCAAACGCTAAAATGTTTGACAGGCATTACCTTTAAAAGGAATTTTATAAATTTCCTCATCTTGTCCCAATCCGACAAAAAATGGCCGCAGTTTATGATTCTTGCTACTGGTTGGCTCATATTTAAAAAGAATAATTTCCTCTTAACGCTGTAATTAGCAAACTGAATTAATAGTCGACAGGAAGCATATATAGAACCCCTTTGTCATTGTTATTTCTGGTAAAATTTATAAGGATCATCTCTTTTGAAACCACTTGGCAAAATGCAATTATATTTGAATCCTAACTACTAGGCCGAACTTATTCAAATATTTTAAATTATTTTTAAAGTTTTGAATATTATTTTAGCAATTTAGATCCAACAAATAAGTTTAGCCCTATCCCATGCCTCAAGTCATGTGTATATTGAACATGCGACTGTGCATTATCAATTATAATTTGGAGCGGTTTAAGCTCCTAAGAGGGAGAAGACTTCAGCTCTTTGTTTTGCAGACTGCTTGGCTTGATCAGATTTTTTTTGTCATTTTCTTATATGAATGTGATAGTGTTTCCTTTAATATTTTCCATATCTCTTATTTTGTACAGATTCTAAAACCAGGTGAAAAATCCGTTTGGAGAGATAGTCAGAACCACAGCTTTACAACAAATCTACCAGAACTTTATGACGTCATCAAAGACTGGAGGGAAATGTTTGAAAAATATAAAGAAAAAGATGAAATGTCAAGGTTGGTACAGACTATCAAAACAGAATTCAATATTGTGTCAAATGTGTCTGTTTGTTATGTCAGCAAAAGTAATTTTTAAGTTGGCATTTAGCACATCATTCGTCTTATTTATAAATTGTGAATTTGCCCATTTCCACAAAGAATTTAATTCTTTCATTTGTTATTTTATCCGAGACGCTTTGTTGGAAATAAATGCCTCGGAAATGGTTATACATGTATCTTGCAATCATAAAATATAAGAATGACTGCATCACATTTAAACAACAAAAATTGAAAAATAACGCACATTATCTAGACGTCTCCAAAAGACTTTTATTGATTTAATGTAAATTAATGAATTCCGCAAAGTGAATCATATAACTCTATTAAAACACTTTTTCCGGATAACCTTGTTTTCTTTTAATTAAGTAAAATTTCACAAGCCTGGTTATCGCCACTGGTTAGTATCTATGACACATGGGATAATTGTTATAAACAAAAAGTTGAAGCATTTCTTTCGAGTTTATGAAATAATATATGCTAATACCCTAGGGTTGTAACGAAATGTTGGTAAACATAGTGACAGAATATATAAATAATTAAAACCATGGGTGTAACTTTTTATTTTGCATCTTTTATATTATTACTGAAGGTTTATGTCAACAGAGTCATATGGTCTAACCACAGAGATGATAAATGAGTACTACAAGGCCGGGTCCATACCATTCAACTTTGACTTGATTACAAAATTAGATAAAGCTTGCAACGGAATATGTTTCAAGAAAATTATAAAAGGTGCAATAAAAGACCTTCCATCTGATGCATGGCCTAATTTTGTGGTATGATTAAGTTCTCTTAAGCATTTTAAAGATATTTGCATTGATCTAATGGTACAATACAGTTCCTCGATTACAAAAAAGGTAAAGAAAAAGAAGTCCTTTGAAAAAAAGAAGTTAGTACTACTAAGAGACATGTGAGTCAATTATTTCAATGAAACTGTAGTTATTATCGACCAAAACATCTGTTTTAACAGTTCCCAAAAGTTATAATTACTCTCAGTATACCATACTCCACACAATATTATTATGTAGTTTTAAGGATATGTTTTTGCTTGTTTGTTTTAGTCAGAACAACAGAAATTGTAATTGAAGTACAGCTTTTCGGAAAAAATATTGTTTTACAAAACAAGCAGTCAAATGAGCATCTAACGTTTCGTAGGTAGGAGTTGTTCTACTGGGGTCAATTTTTGCCAACCAAAAATAGTTACCTAACTTTACAATGAAATCCTATAGACAAAATAATTTGTTATTTTAATAAAATATGAATGAATATGAATTTGATTTATAAGAAAAAGTAAGCTGCGTCCTAATTTATATTTATTTAGTATTTCATATTTAGATGGGTAATCACGATAGACCTAGAGTTGCCACTCGAATGGGTCTTGACATGATCGATGTAATGAATATGTTGCTTCTGACGTTACCAGGGACACCAACTTGTTATTATGGTGACGAACTTGGTATGACTGACGTCTTTTATACGTTTGATGAAACTCGAGATCCATACGGACGGAATTATGGACCATTGGTAAATTCTTATATGATAGTGTTTTTTAGTTTTAATGACATCATTATCATTTTATTTAAAACTGTAGTTTAAGCAGTTTGAATTTAAATTCCTCTGTGCAAGTAAAGCCTCCAGCTTAACATTCCCGGAAAAATGATAACCTCCTATCTTTAAATTTTTAAACATTGTACTGCAAATTGGGCAGTATATTTCCCCAAAAGAAGTTAAATGAGACGAAAATGTACAACGCTCACGTAAATTTTTTTAAGGAATTGAAAAAGGAAATCAAAGTTTCAAAAATACAAAATTAAACAGTGTTCTAGAATTTAATACTTTAGTCAATGAAACTCGTTGATATTGGATTTTTTAAAAATGAAAACCAATTTTGCTTCAAAGGTAGCAATGGCATGCCACTCCCAAGGCATCAGTAAAGTTTTCCACAAACGTGTTGTGAACATTAAATTTTAAGCCTTAAATGATACAGGTTTGCTTTACCAAAAGTCAGTCAAAGATTCCATATACACAAAATTGCCAATACATATGGAGAATTTCGGTATGCTATATGTTTATTTTAGATGTATAATTTTTGGATTGATAAATATTAACTTAAGCCGATCAAGGACTTTGGTGCGTGCAGTTATAAATTTAAAGCATGCCGAGGCGAAATGATTTGACAGATACATTGACATATGTGGTTTGTTAAATGCACTTTTGCCAAATAAATCTGATCGATTTGTAACAATAAAATAACTCCCTCTATCTTCAACAAAAATGTTCGATCCTCCCATGGGCTAGCCTCTTTTAAGAGATCTGGATCCTCCATGATTTACCTTGTACACATTGCACAATGCCGTTTGATAAGCTGTTGAAAGGAAAAAACCAACCAACATCATTGACAGTTTTGTTTTTCAAAACAGATTTTTGTTTGGCTATCTATATAATTTATAGTTTCTGCTTAGTTTTATGGTACGTCAAAACAACAAGAATAGACTAGAATTCTTTTTTGATTAACATAAATCTTTGCAGTGACAATTTAAAATATCAGACAACATACAGAACATACTGCAATTTTGACTTACAGTTGGAATATGTCAAACGCTGTCTGTGAATATATTTCAAATACTATAATTTTTCTTGCAATGTGGGCATTTAATTGAAATTTTGATTTAATGTTATTCGCACCCATTTAGGATACAAACACAGTTGTGAGGCTTGTTGGTTCATTATGAAGACTAAGACGTGTTCTTCGTTTGGTGGTTCAATAAAGCTGTAATACGGCGAACATAAGATGGATAACTTCAACCAATTATTGATAACTATGCATCTTTGAACCAATCACATACTTCATTTTAAACATCCTAAAATCAATGGATAACTAATGTCAAATATATTTTATGTTACTAAAACATTGATTTTCCTACGAAAACGTCAAAATAAAACTATGAGCATCAAGCAAGATTGAAAATTTAACTTGTAACTGACCTCCTACTGACCACTCAAAATGAACTGTTATAAGGGATAATATCTTGCTTAGAACGTGACATTTTTTTTAAACATTTGGCGTCTTTAACGTCTCCTTTCGGACGTTTTTTGAATTTATACACCCCCATAAGGAGAGACACCACCTTTATGGATATTTCTAGTGCATATTCTTTCCCCCGGCACAACTTTTGAAAAAGAGGAGGTCCAGTTTTTATACATATCCTTTGATCTAACGGACGCCCTTTTAACAGGGGTTCTACCTGCAATCGAAAAACCGAACGGCCTATATTATAAGGTTTAACATTGTGTTCGGGTTGATTTTTTAAATACAGTAAAACATTTTCATGAAAGTAGAAATCCATGAAATCGAATGAATAAATTTTTTTTCTTTTTCTTTAAATCACTTTATTTCAGAAATATACCAATTTTGGTCGCGACCCTGAAAGATCACCAATGCTATGGGACAACACAAATAATGCAGGATTTTCAAATGGAACACCTTGGCTTCATGTGGACCCATTGTACAACCAGTTGAATGTGAAGGTAATGTATTACATTTGCATTATGTGTAACAACGTTCTTGACATGTACAATGTATATATATTAAGAGTGGGAAAATTGTCTAGCATATATTGTTGAAAGGATTGTCTAGCATATGTCGTTGAAAAGGATTGTCTAACATATACATGTATTGTGGAAAAGGATGGTCTACATGTCTAACATATATATTATATAGACTGCTTATCCTTTATTTTGGTCAAGCCCTAGGATCTGTATGTCTTGTGTGGTTTTTTTTCATTGGCATGTTTCATTGTATTTAGATTTTAATGTTAAATATCATAAAATTACAAAACAATCAGAAAATCCTGAAAGTCATATATGTATACGTCCTGCAGGAAAACAAATAATGTAAATCTCACAAATAAAACAACCAATTTTAAGGACGCTATAAGTTGTTCTGATCCTGATCCGTGGTATGCGAAGATTTCTTTCTCATCTTAATGCAACAATTGATACAAGTAAATGGTTAATATCATTTCATTTTTTAAATCTATCATTTTAAAAGGCAAAAAGTACAATGGGAAATTCCCTGCCCAGAACAGTTTTATGTGCCTAAAAAGTATTTAGTGAGGGCAATAATTTTATTTTATGTTTACTGGATGGCTCATTTGGGTTCTTCTTCTAAACAAACCAATTCGTGAAATATTTCTATAATTAAAGTTTGAAATTTTCATCAAGCCATTATACAAAGTAAGGTTGCAACAACAAATGTGAATCTCTATCAATAGTTTCGCATATTATATATTGTTGGAACTCTAATTTTTTGCCGCAACTGAAACTATATATATATTTAAAAATTCACTCGAACTTAAAATTTCCCCTAAGGGTGTTATTCTAATTTTTCGACTTTGTAAATTTCATCATTTTGTAGGTGTAATTAACTTATGGTCTCGGGAAAGATGAAAATGTAAGAATATAGTTGAATTACATTCTAGCTGTATCACTGAATCGCGACATCTATCTATGAAAACATGCCATTATGAGAGAGATTTTTTTCAGTATACAAAATTCACAAAGAGGTGTAACTTGTTTGTGCTTGGGGTTAAAAGGAGGTTATAACTACAGGATGAGTTTCGGCAAAATTTAGAATTCCAATAATATGTAACATGATATACTTCATAGATGATCTTTCGGTTTATTTTGACTTAAGTCGTGGAAAACTTCGTTAGGTGTATAATAATATCAGTTTATCTTGCTTCGTAGGTGACGTCCTCACAATAAAAAAATTATTTCGTTGATTGTAATGGAAAGTCCGTTGATTTCCAGGACGCAAACATAGGTTTCCCGTAATGTTAGCACACACACACTGTAATACATTAGTTTCGATTATTCCCTCTTCTAAGCATAACCAGGCATTTGCATTGGAGCATCATATTATTGAATGACGCTTTCAAACATTAAAGAATATGATTTCTCTAATTCATTTGTAATTTTCACACCCCTCTACCGGTGTTGGAAATCTTTTTCCAATCCTCTAGAGGTTTGTTATTTCTCGGCTGATGATTGGCTGATTTTCCGACCCCGTGTGCTTCGCTTCACCAATTCAAAGACTTGTCATGATCTTATTTCTTACCCTGGAGGACAGAGCTTTCCAAAGACTCTATCAGTTAGGTAGGAATTGCTTTATTTTTTGGCTAATACATATGAAAATGCCGTAAAAA
>JAULBM010301487.1:0-14764 GCA_032357055.1 Geukensia granosissima
ACAATGTTGTTAGGTGCTTTATCGGCGGGGACGACAACATATTTGTCATGCAGTTCAGAGAGATGTCTGGCAACACTTGGATCTTTGAAGACCGATTTCGCGTGTGTATTCATTGATCTTTTTAACTTGTAAATACGTACTTGTATCAACGACCGCACAGCCTTCACCCATTGAAAGGGTGTCAAGTTCCTCTTCTTCACGCTTCGCTCACTGTCTTGCATAATCCACTACCGAATCCATAAGGATCTTGAAATTGAACTTTCAGTTTATGGGTTTAGCCTCATGGAATTTTGGTCCTTTGGCAAACACGTTTCGCAAAGAAATGTTTTCGACAATTTTTAGGTCACCAGTGATCACGTGAACGGCAGGATTATATTGGAATGGGGAACTTTCACACGTGCATTCCGGAGGTTTAGACTTGTAATCGTCCAAGCTGAGATTCTTCAACAAGAGTTCGTAGTTGAAAATCTTGGTTGCAATTGGTGTGGTATAGGTATATGAAATGATTGGTACAGACTTATCTTTAAAATATGGTTGAATTTTAGATTTGGCGGAGTTTTGATGGAGGATACGTCAAGACCTTTGTTAGTAAACAAAAGTTTAAGAAACGACCGTTTTTCTTGTTCTTCTTTCTTAAAAGTAACTGGTTTGAAAAGCCGATCCTATGGTCCCGCTGGTCAACAATACACTGCCCACGGAACACCCAACCAGGGCCATGCAAAAAAACCTATCAATCAGTCTTAGCTTTTCAAGGTTTGCTAATATCTATCGATTTCCTCGGAGAGATCTTCTATGCATTCAAAACAGGTCGTTATGATTGGCAATATCCATGACCACTGCTGTAAGTCTGTACATACTTGAATTAGGATCTGTTACAGGTGTATCAAAACATGATTGATACAAAGAATGAAGTTTTGAGAAAGGAAGGGCATACAGTTTTGTGCGAATGTGATGTTTACCTAGGGGTTTCTGTACAAATGGTATCAGGTTAATGAGGGACACGTCATTAGTTGAGGGAGGCGTGTGATGTCGATGACCGTGGCAACGTCTGCGTCTTGATGCAGAGTTAACTCGTGTGTATCAGTATCATCAGTTATTATGTCTTTCCAGTATGATACACAGTTTGTGATCTCATATAGACTTATATTATATCAACAAGAGCCACTCCTTGGATTTTCAATTGACATCCTACCCTCTTAAATGAATTTCAATAGGTTGAAGTAGAAAAATCTTGCAAATTTGACTAAATAGTTTAAGATGTAGGTAGTTGATTTTTTTAAATGCTAGATAAATCGTATTGCAAGTGGCAAAAAACATTTATCAAATTTAATCCATGAAATGCTGTTTTACCTTGAATGTGCAGGAATCCATGCTAAACACTTTAAAGGATCCTTCCTTCGAATTCCTCAGATCCAGTTGGTTTTGATCCAACTTTGCTTCTAATTTCCTTAAGTAGTCCACTGAAATAAGTATTATATTTTGAAAATTCTGTCAATTTAAACACTTCACAAATTTCTTTGTTCTAATTTTATATTTAACCAATATTATAGTCCATCAGATAACATGGGAAGGTCTGCGATCCAATGTCTACCCCTGGGTACTACAATATTTTTCCAGGTCTGTGTTTCCTTTTAATTTAACTTTCATTTCAATCCTGTTATACTTGATAAAAGGTGTTGTAAAACATTGGGTTTTCTGACACAATCCTATCCCAACAAAATGAGGGTGTCATTTAAAAAACAGCATTTATTATTTCCTACATTATTTCATTGCCAAACAAATAAAGTTGAGGGTCAAACGATTTTTAGGGAAGTCAGTTTATTACAGGCAAAAAGTGTGGTCCACGTGAATGTAACTGTCCTTAGCAATGACTAATCATTTGGTTGTAACCTGCAAAAATACTTAAATTTTAATGAGACGAATTTGCTTATGCACAAAAAAGTTGATTGTAGAAAATATTCCAATATTTATTGTAAAATACTGATATTTTAAGATGTGTTCGTTAGAATGGTCGAGTAACAACTGAAGTGCTAATGGATTTTATGCTTGATTGACTTGATTAAGTATTTTAATCCTACCTTAGAATGTATCTGTCTAGGTTCACTGTAAGAAATAATTCCCATGGGGCTATAATGGGAAAAATTATTAAATCAGTTTTCACAAAAACAAGTTAATATTTTTAAAAAGCTCAAATGGAATAAGGGGTGTATCATTATCTTTGTTGTGACCAAATTTGAACTAATTTAGTTGGCAAATTATAAAAGTTCAGTTGCGATAGATGGTAAAATTCATTATTGAAATGGACCTTAAAGCATAAATATAATTTAAGTTTGTATACAATATCCATGAAAAGGCTTCACACGAATACTTAAATCTGTATTTTGTTAATAACTAGCTATAATATAAGAATGATGTGGACTGCTGTCAATTTCCAGGATATATCAATAACATAAAGACTAAGGACTAAAGAAGTAAGATACAGTAAATTTTGGCAGAGTGGTTATAAAAGATTTTTTCTTTCAAATTTGTATGAGGCACATCAGTAAATATAAATACCTGTGACATTTTAAATACACACTTACTTATTTGTTTGTAACAACATCATCATCAGGCGGCTCAAAGGGGTCCTGGCTTTGGCTTTGATAAACATCCTCAACATCATCATCAGGCGGCTCAAAGAGGTCCTGGCTTTGGCTTTGATAAACATCCTCAACATAATCATCAGGCGGCTCAAAGAGGACCTGGCTTTGGCTTTGATAAACATCCTCAACATCATTATCATCAGGCGGCTCAAAGAGGTCCTGGCTTTGGCTTTGATAAACATCCTCAACATCATCATCATTAGACTGGCTTTCTTGTGATTTCTATTTCAAGATAAGAGAAAACATTGAAATATAGGTGACTTTACCCTCCTCCCTCCAAAAAAAAATTAAGAGATACATTAATAAATAAAATGAAGTACAGTGCAACTTTTTATTTTTATTTATTTACTTTTACTTGTACAAGTGGACTGCTTATGTATCACTCCTGTTGAGGATGAGGTCCATTTTGTTATAGAATGCTTGTCTCCCAAACGATACATGGAGTTGAATTATTATGTTATTTTTTTCTATATAAGCAAGTAAAATTTAGAAGTCAAATTTGACTCACAAGTTTTTCAAAAATACCAGAATGAAAATTATGCCCAAATATTCAAAAAACTCCTGGAAATTGACTGTTTAACAGATAACAGAGCAAATTTCATGAAAATCTGGTAATAAACGACTTCATAATATTTTTTGGAAAAAGTATGGTTTTATAAGAATATGAAGTAAAAAACGTCATTGGCCAATATTTCTGACGGTTTTGGCCACTTACTGTACCTTTTTAGATAAAGGTGATGTGTTATTTTAAGAAATAAATTATATATGTGGTTATTGGAAATTGATAGCAAAACTAGTATTGGCTTGGGAATTTTGTGTACTAATATCGGTTATCAGGCCATGGAAAAGCCCTTTTGACCAAAAATATTCATATGAATGATAACATAATAACATGGATTTTTATGACACCTCAATCAAACAGATTTTGTGAAAAAAAAATTCAACGCTCCTCATCATGCCCATATGTTTGTAAAAATACCAAAGAGGTATAACGTGTGCATCGAAACCATTGCTTTTTTAACACTGAGTTCAAGGGAAAACATTGGGCCAAACATTGAACTGTATAATGAGACTTGTAGAATGCCTATAGAGTAAAATAGAAATTAAAACGTAGTTGCAAAACTTCTTGCTCATCTCAATGGAAAAGGCTATACCAGTAAATAGTTAGCGTCGTTCCTAGTTGAAAACTTAGTATTCAAGGCGATAAAAAAATTACAATTGGACATTCTCCACCAACAAACAGTTTTTATGTGCCTGAAAAGTATCTGGTGAGGGCAGTTCTTTCATTTTAAAATTTTATTGGATGAATCACTGGGTTCTTCTTCTTAGAATTTCTTTGGAAAATATTTTCTATCCTCGACTTTAGTAAGGAAATAGCTAGAATAAAAGAAATATTCTGACCATTGGAAAAAAATTTACCACAGGAATTATCTTACATCACACGTATATTTATAAAATCTACTATTTGGCCCGCAGGTGCACGAAAAAAAAAATTTTACATTTTTCAAATCTCAGCCCCCTCTTCCGAATATCAAAAGGGTCGTGCATAACGTTAAACACAATATGATGGATGACAGCAACAAAATCTTTTTGACAGTTAATGTAACTGTGGTTAACCACAAAACTCTCAATGAAATAAACAAGTTTTCTTTTGACAGTCATGACAGTTGTGTTTAACCACCATCATCAATGTCAAACTCTGAAACAGTGGTGACACGTCCTAGTTTTTGGCTAGTAACGATTTACCCCACTGCCAGAAACCCTTTCAAGTTCTTGTTTACACGGGAAATAAAAGCATTTCCGTTTTAACATTATCGGATGAAATTGACGTAATTTTCAGTTACATGTTACTGCTTTTACAAATATTTAAGAATAAAACGTCATTGAAAAATAAAACCATCCAAACAATTTACGAAACTTTTACTTAGAAATATACGCCAATTTAGAGACAGTTACCATGACGCTATTAAGTATACATGTAAGATTGTTTGATTGTGTACTATGGAAGCAAGATGTAGCCGAATATATGTAACATTAAACTGCCTACGGCCGAAAGGTTTTGAAATTGGATTTATTTTCTAAACAGAAATTACGATTTAAACATTTCCCTTATTGGAAATTAATCACAATTATCAATAAAATTTGTTCGTGTAGACAGAAAAATTAGAGCAAGTATTACTTATAGAGACATATAATGGACTGTAAAATATTTAACTGTGTGGAGGAGAGGGCGGTGCAATGCAGAGGGGCAGATACTTTTTCGTGAAACAAAATAGCGGGGTGATAAGCTTTTTTTCACAAGAATTATTTTTTTTATTTTGTTTTGGGGGGCGAGGGAAACTTTATTATATCTAATGACGCATATTATAACTAGAGAGCTTATTTAACAAAAGTAAATAAACAATTTTAAATTATAAGACACCATGTACAATTTCTCAAGGGATTGAGACCGGTAAAAAATGCCATGGAACTAACACTTTTTTAAATAAAATTTATAAAGAAGTATGTTAAAAGAATGGAAAGGAGAAAGTCGTAAATGCTATAACATAATCATAATTTTACATGTGTTGGTTTTTATTTCCACAAATATTATATATATTTTAGTTAGAATGCATTGATAGAAATATTTCAAAAATTATCACTGTGGTTAAATTGTGGGCAAATAAAACAAATAAAAGTTAATATATCTATGAAGATTATATTGGTTTTTTTTAATAAACAAAGTTAGTTATTATTTGTTATATAAAGAATGACTTGTTGTATAAAGAAAGAAAACTCTGTAAGCCTTGGTTTATTTATAATCGTTTGAGTTGTCTCCCCCATAACACGGTCACAATTCACACAAATATAATATTCAGAATATATATATATATATATATATCTTGCATAAATTTTCTTTTGTTTATTCATGTCAAAAATCATTGTGTTAACTGTCTATTTATATACATAACTACCTATGAGGGCCCATTATTGGAAAATAAATATAGTTCTGTCTTGATTTACACATAAAAATATTTGTATTTATACTTCAAATTTCTAAATGTCACAGGTGCGCGAAAATATCTTATTGATGACGTCAACGGGACGCAGATCGTGAATTGTATGAATGGGCGCAGTATAAATTTTAAGAAAATCTGCAAAATGATATGTTTGTATAAGTTACATCCAGTCATATTGGATGTCGACTTCACATGATTTATTTTGTGCTTGTCAGACTTTTATACAGCTCTTCAATGTTGTGTTTTGGAACTGCCTGCTGTCCGGGGGTTTCCCTATGTATGTGTATGTTTAATTGTCACGGAAGATATCACCCGATAGGCCAGACGGGTTACAAACACTTTCGAAGAGGGACGGCTGCGAAGTAGATGTAACGTCACGGGGACGCGCGAGTTATGGAGTCTGTTTGACCAGCCGTGCTTCCGACAGCCTACAAGGTAAAAAGTGAAATTAGGCCAGTAGCAAAGATAGGTAACTCCCATATAGTGACAGTCGTTGATCTCAGGTTCTTGAAAACGTGTGGTTTGATGTATTCAGGGGATATATCGCGAGCCATACTTTAATTGAAAATAAAGATAATCATTTGTCATGATCGCAAATTCCTTGGAAATTAATTGAATGGTATTTTTTTCTGTTTACAAATGCATTCTCATTATCCTTGGATTCTAATATGAGTGTCATCTACTGCTCCTACCACGCATGTCAAAAACCCATTTATTATCCTGTGGCGTTCATTCGCGTTTGTGGGCCAATGAATGAAGTCATTGCCTTTTACATATAAAGCATCTTTTATCTTGGACAACCCTAGATACAGTTGATTTATGGTATCCAAAAGTGTCACAAATAACTTGAAAGAAACTGCCTGAAGCGTAAAACCTCAACGCGATCTTCACTTGAATATCCATGGAAATGGGATGTCTTCTGCGGCATGTCTTTTTACCCAAATACACCCAAATAAAGCCAAATAGACCTAAATTGTACACAAATATAACACAAAATATACTCAAGTGTAAAATGAATTATAAAAATAGATAATTGATTTTATTTTTGTTGGTCTTTCTAGTTGTTCTTTTAATAGATGGATCAAAATTTATAAACCTATATCTGGATGTAAATTTTACACTCTATGGTTCTGCATTGGTTTCACGGTATAAACGTCGTTTATATGGTCTTCTCGCATCAAATAACAATCTAGCGGCCATATTTAGTCACTTGAATAAAACTTTATCCGAACCCTATGAAATGGACAAATATTGTTAATGGTTAAGCTAATTTGTCTAGTGGTTAATTTTTGAACAACCGATTTTATCCAGCGGATAACATTAAGCCAGTGGATTAGAGATTTATCCAGTGGAGAACTTTAAACCAAGTTTTGAACAACCCAACCCTGTTTTACAATACGTTTCATTATTTTTGTATATAGTCACTGGACGTTGATCCATCACCATTGATTTTTAATGTATTCTGGCTACCCCTTCTCAATTCAAAAGCGCATATGCAGGTTTCACGCTGAAGCTGGCAGTGTTAGAGGAAGTTAAAAATGTAAAAAATGACTTGCCCCACAAAATTTTACTCGCCCTGATGTATTGCAGTACTGATCGACAATTTTTTCCACTTGCCCGCTGGGAAACCACAACTTGATTTTTACTTGCTCGATGGTGTTTTAACTCTGAAGAGCAGGCGCGCTGGGTTTTTTATTTACATAGTTGTTTTGTTTGTTTGATTGGGGTTTAACGCCACTTTCAACAATATTTCAATCATATCGCAGCGGTCAGTTTTACTCATGTTACTAGTGGAGGGAGCTGGAGTACCCGGAGAGAACCACCGACCTTGGGCAGGTAACTGACAAACCTTATCACGTGCGATGCGAGTTAAACGCAACCCGTTTTTGTATGGTACACACCAGGCGCAAACTCAAGCCGTCTAGGTGATAGGAAACAGTGATCTTTAAAGGTAAGTTTAAATCAACTAACCAGACCACTTGGCCACCCAGCCTCTATTTACATGGTGGATATAGATTTATAAAAGGGTTTGTTAAGATATTAGAGCATTTAAGAAATAAAATTCTATCCATGCCCGGTCTGTTTCAAACAGTATTAACAACCATACGTGGTCAACTTTCTTAAAGTAGCTCCCCCCTTTTAACATAATTTTTGCATCATTATAAAAATAGGAGATGTGTCATGATTGTCCATGAGATAGCCACCCACCAAGTGACTGTAGAATTTTAACTTCTACAGGTCCCATTAGGGCCTTCCAGAATGAACAAGAGTCCATACCGTAACGGAAGCTGTAAAAGACCCCGAAATACAAATTGTGAAATTTAATGACTTTACAAGCTGTTCACTTCATTATATGTTTATCTTTAACACTAGAAAAATTAAAACTATCCCTACAGGGTGAGGGGGCTTTATTGTATTCCAGATCTTAATCACATGAGCATATTACATTTTTTTCTTGAGGAAAAGATTTTTTTTATGTTTCACCCAATCATCCATGGCCATTTTGTTACATTTAGCGGTTTCAGAGAAGAATATGTCAGCTGAAAAATAAAATGAAATTTTATCATTTTAAGTTGAGAGTTTAGTGCCAAATCTACAGATAAAGGCAGGGATTCTACTTGTACACATATACTGAAAAATGTACCCATAGCAGGAATTGAAAAATTTGTGCAATTATCTCCCTTGTTCAAGTTTGTTTACCATAAGAACAGATTAGATAAGATAATTTTATCAAACCAAATCAGGGCAAAAGGAGGACATATTAAAAAAATTCACACATGATTTCAGACAACAGAATTCAATAACATAATATGGGAGACAACTCTAATTTCCTTTAAATTTAATATATAGGACAATACAAACTGTATGTACAATAATGTTAAATTACATGATGATCTGTTTATTGGTGCACTCTGGCAAGGGAATCATGGTTGTGTTATAATGTACGTAGATGATGATTTTTATAAAAACATATAAGCTAATCAATAATTATATAATGATAGTATATTATATAAGTTTGATATTTTCATTTTCTTCTGCAACAAGTCTGCAAGGAGCACCAAGAGTCAATGCATAAATGACAAGGTCATACTTGTACTCCATGCAGCATTGGTACTTGGGAAACGATAAGGATTTACATAGCAAATTGTGAGTTTAGAGAAATTGTTTACACATTCAGTCAGATTTCCAGCTAAAACAAATACAATATATTTTATTCCAATCAAGGGTCCACAAGGGGCAGCATGATTAATTTTACAAATAGAGTGAAATTGATTTGATAGTAACAATACAAGAACATTAACACAATTTACATCAATTATAAAACAGATAATAATAATATGTTAGTGTTTCTTATTAGTTAGTAATAGTTAAAAACTATCTGAGGTGAATTTTAATAAACTTGTCAATATCAGTTAGGATCTTACTAGTATCATCATTACTTAATTAATATATAAGTTTTTGTTCATTACTCTAAGTTAAAAAATAATGAATTTTATTAACTACAAAATCAAATAATATATCTCTATCATCTGTATCTACTTTATATTTATCACAAGATATAAGAAAATGATTTTCATACTCATCACAGTCAGAGGATCAGTTAATACAAAATCTATCATTTCGTTGTATATTGGAAAAGCAACCAACCTCAGTTTTTAGCCTCTGACCAGATATTCTTAATTACAAACAGCTCTTAACTC
Source organism: Geukensia granosissima (assembly GCA_032357055.1). Lineage (NCBI taxonomy): Eukaryota > Metazoa > Mollusca > Bivalvia > Mytilida > Mytilidae > Geukensia > Geukensia granosissima. Next base: position 9,343 of record JAULBM010301487.1, read on the forward strand.
AAAGTCTTTGAATAATAAGATAAGTAATTTTCATTTCCAAAGCTTTGTTTCAATTTTAAATAAGTCGATATTTTTCCACACAGAAAATTGTTTTTGTTTGTATGCCAATCAGTTTTATATTTCTCACGTATCAATTTCTTTGACAAAGTAGAAAAAACTTGTATGTTTCCTTTTTTAAACATGTACCAAGATATTCCATATTTTGGAAACAAAAAAGCATCAAGAATGTTTATTGTTACTCCTATGGTTCTAACTACATAAGTATGCATCTTTCAGTAAATTATATTCTGTAGATAAGTTTTCAAACCTTTACTAAAATGTAATGGAAATCTTCCCAATTCTGATAAAACAGCAAAATTTACACTTTATTGTGAACACCTTAAAAAAATTTTGAAAACTGGTGGTGGAGTTTCTCACGCTGAAGATTTCTGAATAAAGCATCCAAGATACGCATATTGGACTATATTTTTTTGTTTCATGTGCAAAGGCCACCCAAACTTCTGAATTATACAAAATAAAATGATTCAGTTTATGATCAAAGATTTGAACACAACATTTAATCCCTGGGTGATAGACTAAGGAAATCCCTCTTAAGTTTTTAATATGTCTTAAGAGCCTTATTATAAAATTCTGATTTAGCAAACTAAAACCACCAGATGCAGTGAATTGGAACCTTAATATTCATATTTACTAACAAATTCAATGACATTATTCTGAAATAGGAAAGGATTAGGTACGTTAAGCCCCTTATTTGGCCCAAATTTTAGATTTTGTGAATCAATCATAAGTTTTTGAGAAAATGTTGTTTAATAATCGTCTTCATTTCTTTTTCTTGTATACTTTTCGCCATTTCGACAAAATGGGAGGGTATATTTGACTATTTTGACAAGAATTTACCATTTTCGATAAAAATAGTTATTTTTTGAAGTGTTTTGTTCAAAATAGATATGATCGCATGAAAACATCACGAAGATATTTTAACCAAACATTTGTACTTGATAGAGCTTTAATTGTTCAAAGTTTGGTCGTGATGTTTTTGTGCGATCTATATTAAAATCGACAAGACAGTATCAAATATGGCATCAATTTCTTATTATTTTCATATTTAAAGCATTTTCTGTGTGTCATGTAACCATTGTAAAACTACTAGTAATTAAATAACAAATTTTAATGGATTTTCTTTTTATAGACATTATTCAATACAAAAAATATAAAATAAGTGATATTAAACAATTTTCAATTGTTAGCCAAATTCTTGGGCCAAAAATGGGCCTTAACGACCCTCGTCCTTTGATTTGATTTTCCTACCAGCTTTATTAAATATCACAATATTGTTTTTCTTATATTTACTCTCATGCACCTATCAGCAGAATATTTTTCTAACTGTTTTAATCTATTTTGAAACCCTTCAACTGAAGTCGACATCATAACAATGTCATCTGCAATCAAACAGGAACAATAAGAAAAACACTTGTAGAGTCAATTATGTTTTATTTGATTAATGTGAACATTTTTTTAATTCATAGCTATATGTGTGTTCTAGTCATTTGCATACTTTACACTGTGATGACAACATAAATGAGTTTTAGTTACCAAAAGAGACAAGTGAAATTTCAACTTCTATATCAGGAAACCAGAAAGTGAACTCAAACTTAATATGACACATACTTTTGATCTCTTTTGCATTTTACACTGGACACATGTTGAGTTTATAAAGAGTCCTCTACAAATAATACCATTCGTCAAGCATTATTTTCTTAATTATGATTAATGAAATATTTGACTCGCACATCTTAACAGTGGGTCTCTTTGAGATTTTAAACTTTTATGTCATCAAGTGAAGGAGATTTAATTTTGCCTGATACGTGTATGTGATCTGCTCTTTCATTGGGATTTTTTTATTTATTATGGTTCACCTTATTTTAAATGCATTACTTGAAAAATGACTTTAATGAACGGGAGGTAATACTCGTGTTCCCTGTCGCATCCAAAGTTTAATCTAAATTTGGTTGCACCAAGTAAAATTGAGTGTTCTTTTACAGACCATGTTCACATTATTAAAATCATGTTTTCAGTGATAACTACTATTTTAAGCAAGAAACCACTTTTATTTTGAATCGCTTTGACAGTACATTTTCGTGTTAACAATATTCTCATTGATTTGAGACGGTTATTTACCAACCTTATTATATATCTAACTAAATTTATTTTGGTAACAGCAATTTCTACAACATGCTGGATCAGATACAGCCAGATTATAACCTAAATTACCAAAGTCATACAGAGTTTTATTTTTTTTCCATTTGTTGACACGCTACATAGCAACTATTTTTCCTAAGGAAGGACAGATTCAATAAAAGGAATTAGACGATACCAAAGGGGCAGAAAAAAATCGTTAAGTTGGACGACAGACAAGACCATGGCCAACAAAATGAAACAAAGACAAACACTACACTGACAACTAAAGCTGGAGTAACACAAACCTTACAAAAACCGGTGTGAGTTCAGGTGCTCTGGAAGGGAAATCAACTCCTGCTCAACTAGTTGCACCAATTTCACATCTATAAAAAGTTATACATGTTATAAGACAATATATTTTCTCGACTTATAATTCTTTCAAATTGAAAAAAGGTATATCATTCATAAGTTAAAGTTGGTACCTTGTAAAAAGTATATACAATTTTATATGAAATTTACCATTTGTAATGAGAAAGCCTAGAAAAAAAATTATTACCATTGTCAAAATATCCTTCAATTGATGGGTTGTTACTCTCCAAATGGCAGTTGGTGCCCAAACCAAACATGCTGAATATTGTTGAAATAATAACGACTTACTATGGATTTTACATCAATATCTACGACAATAATTTAATATAATTTTTGAATATTTTATCTGCTTTTGAAGGCAAAGAAGTCCACTTTTTTGTATGATGGGTGTTCTTTGGGTTTTTATCAATCGTGTTAATATACTCTTGACTATTACATGAAACAGTTCCGATTTTCATCCTTTAGGTTCCTCTCTAGTCATTCCACTTGGCTTGGATATTAAAAATCCAAAGCATGTTTGCAGGAATATTTAATCCTATTACTTTTGTTGAAAATAAATTCTTCTACCTACAAATGCATTTCTTCTCATGCCTGATATTGGTTATTTTCACTTTTGAGTTTTATGGTTTGTCTATTGCTGCTTGACTGCATGTTGAGGGAGAGTTGGAATCCTATTAAACTAGTTCAACCTCCCTAATTGTGTAAAGGACCTGTCCCAAATGCAGGATTGTTGTCATACGTTTGTGTTCATTGTTCTGTTAAATCTACATTTGAGGGGTATTATTTTATGCATACATGATTTTTTATTTGGCGTAATTTAGAGCTTTTTTACAAGTATTGGTATCCAGCCTGGTTGAAGACCTTGTGTAGACCTCTAGATTTGTAAAGTCCTCTGAATTTCTCGTGTTTGGAGTGCAGTCTTGCTGACATTTATCTCATATCTTTCATGTTCATATTGTATATGGTAGATTGGACATTATCTTCTGTAAACTGTACCTAAACTATCATGTTTCTTTAGAGGGTTATGTTTAGCCCTTACAGTGTGGGTCTTTGTCATTTGTGGACGGCCTAAAGGTAACCTGTAGAATATTGGGTTGCTTTTAATTTGGACCTTATGGATGGCAGTCTCATATAGGTCCCTACAATTATGCTACATCTTCCATTTTCAGCAGATCTTTGTTAAAGGCCTTGTGGAGACCTCTAGATTTGCAAATTACTCTGTTTTTCTCTTGGTTGGAGTGAAGTCTCTCTGACATTTACCCCATATCTTTTCATTTTCATATTGTAATTCAAAGTATTAAATATGTATACAGTATGTGTATAAAGTTACTAAGATGTATTGCATCAATGAGCAGTGATGGAAAATCAACAACATTTCACAACATAGCATGTTTATGCTTCATTTGTGTAGACACAAGCATTTCCCAATACCGAACTCTATGCCGTTACTAGCGATACCTGTATAAGTTTTAACTAACAACATATAAATGGGTATTATTTATATTTGATTCAAAACTACATCATGATGTCAGATGATTTGTATAAACAACCAATACAAATGATAAGCAAAGGGCAAATATAAGGTTGAATTCTTCAGATTACATAAGTTTTGTATTTCATTGCTACCAATTTTTGTTTGTCATGAAAAATATTAAAAGTGCGGAATCCTCTTATTAACTTGTACATGTGCATTTAGAATAATACAACTTTGTAAAATTAATAAGTATTTCTCAAAGCTCATGTTTCAGGTCTTGAAATACAATGTTTAGGATGGATGCTCATGGATTTACATGTATGGAGACGATCTTATGGAGATACATAAATACATATTGCAATCCATTTGTCCACTTAACTATGTATCTAAGGTAGATGTCTCCTTTTGAAGGGTGGCGTGATGTCAGGGAAGAGGAGAAGCCCTTTATCCTCATTTTGATAGCAAAATGGAGTTATTAGATGTTTTGTTAACTTGAAAGTCTTCAGAGCAGTTGAAGAAAGTGAACTTACATTTGCTCAACCAGATACTTTGTTAGTGACAAAAAGAGGATGTGATTTACTTTTATCTCTTAACGACATTTAGTGTCTGCTATTGTGATTGATGAATGTCACAAAATTGATGATTGGTAATAAATGAAATTGTGAAATATTATTGTCATTTTCTTTAATAGCATTTCATGTTCATGTTGTTTACTGTTGATTGTTTGTTATATATTTCAACTGGAATGACTGAAGTCTTTCTTGAAATCGAGAAGAACCTGTTTACATAAATCTTAACCTGATCCTGATCAACTTAGTTATAATACAGGTTACTTGTACACTAGAATAGTGTTGTGGCTTATTTAAATCCATATTTAAACACAATCAAAAGATCTTGGTAACATTAATAATTATGATGTTAGATTTAATCTATATTTTAAATTCACAGTACAATATATTCTGTATTGAATTTATTTAAATATTTAAATTAGCTTTATTTGGATCAAGTAAATCTAGATTAAATTTAAACTTGTGGGAATCATGACTTAATCCACATTTACATACGATACATTAATCCAGATTATCTATTTCAACGTAAAGAGGACTTCGACCGCATGTAATGTTTTTTAAAGGTTCTTTGGAGGAAAGCTTGACAGCAATTAAAAATGGCAAATTCTGTTTAATATGAAAATTTATTGTTTTTGATCTGATTTTTACAGAATTATTATCCAAATGATTCTTTTCAAAGAATGCAAAGTTATTTAAAGCAACTTCTGAAGTGTTAATTATGTTAAAAGAAATTCGAATATACCAAAGGGGCAGACAGAAATCGTTAAGTCGGAAGACAGACAAGACCATAGCCAACGAAATGAAACGAAAGACAAACATAGAACACACAACA
>JAULBM010301508.1:0-14762 GCA_032357055.1 Geukensia granosissima
ATATGCAGTGGTAGATATTGCATCATACAGGTAAAAGTAACATGTTAGGGCTTAAATGAAAGCTGAGAAGGTATATTACACAGAAATGAAAACCATTTATTCCCTGTGAGTATGAATATAGGGTTATAAAGTAAGTGATGTGGTCTGGGAATTTCCCTTTTCCAAAACTGTAAACACATGGGCAAAACATTTTTTTTATTCAAGCAAATTTAGCGAAAAATTTCAACAATCAGCGTACCATTTCTGCATTAGATTTAAAAACTTTGGAACAAATGCTTCGCAATGATATATAACATGTGCAGAATTTTACACCTATATGATTGGACCAAAACTCTGAAAAATGGACAAAATGCTGAAATTTACATAGGATTGCATTATGACGTCAAAACTGTAGAACGATACCTTTGGGGCCAGATTACTTTTTGTTCATGTTCAGCTAATGTAAAGAAAATTATTTGGAAAATTATTTTTTCCAATGGCCAGTCAGTGGCCCAGAATAATCAGGTTCAGACAACCAAATAGGCCGTGGCTTAGTTGTGCTCTTCAGAAATCATAGCCAAATATTTGATTTCAGCTTCTTCATATATTTTCATTCAAAACTGACAAACATTATTAGTTCAGTTTCTTTTCATTAGAGGTGACAGCTACAGTGAATGGCGTACTGCTGAGTACACACCTAGCAGCTCATACATTACTGAAGGGCATGTCAAATACTGCAATTTTCTTGACAGCTCAAACATGGAACTAGCTTTTGCGAGCATTCTAAGTCTTGGGGCTTATTAAGTTAAGTGCACCAGTGGGGTTTTAGGTAGTCTTTCTGTTTCATGTTTTGTCACTGATCATACAGGTTAAAGGGGGTGGGTTGAGCGCTCACAAACGGGTTAAACCACGCCACATACTAATGTGCCTGTCCCAAGCCAGGAACCTGTAACCCAGTGGTTGTTGTTGTTTTGTTAGTCATTTTATTGTTATATGATCACTATTTTTGCTTTAGATTAGGTCAATTGTAGTGTTTTATGTATAGTTTCACAATTTGTATTTCGGGGCCTTTTACAGCTTCCGTTGTGGTATGGACTCTGGTTCATTGTTGAAGGCCATGATGGGACCTGTAGAAGTTAAAATTCTTCTGTCACATGGTGGGTGACTGTCTCATGGACAATCATGCCATATCTCCTATTTTTATATGGTATCTTTAACCCCTTGAACGGTTCATTCCTTGTACTGTACATGGTATAGAACTCCTTCCGCAGGATTTGACTATTGATTTTTTGGATATGAGTACATCTACTATTTCTCGGCTTTCTTATGTTTTGGTTCTAATGCTTCCTATGAAAGGTTCTCTTTGAATTACACAAATACGCAGTTGTGAGGCAACATTGTTAATAATGAATTCTGTATTAAAACGTTTAAATATTAATCTTGAAATTTTACTTAAGGTTATAAAAAACTGAGAAAGAAATTGATACATTATTAAATATTGGAAAAACATGTGCCTTATTTGTAACAAAAAATTAGGGAAATTATTCGACCTAAGAAAAATTATGAAATCTAAAAAAGGAGATGTGGCATGATTGTCCATGAGACAGCCATACACCAAATGACAGTAGATTCTAAACTTCTACAGGTCCCGTTGAGGCATTCAACAATTGAACTAAAGTTCACACCTTTACGGAAGATGTAAAAGGCCCCGAAAAAATGTGAAACTATTCATAAAACACGACAATAAAAGCATTACACAAGACTGCAAATCAATGCTTCAATGTATATTGCGTCAAGTTACCATATTATTTTATCAGCCTTACCCCAATTCTGTATGTTCCAGGAGCCAAGTTGATGAATGAATGGCAGGTCTAAAAGAATGGAAAAATACCATTAACCATGACAGAAAATAGTCGAACAGGTTTGTTTCTGAAGAGGGTTAATTTGCATATAATTTTGAATGCTTGATTTTCCACTGTTGACTTTATTTTGTTTTCCGAAATATACCACCCTTTATCATCGAAGTCTACATGCTTAGTCGATATGAACAATTTGCATACACACAAGCCAGGAATCGGAAGGATGTAGCGTAATCACAATTTTCACATGTCCAAATTTAAGTATGATATGCTAGACATGGTATCGTATTAAATTTGTCACCATTACACATTTTCACCAGTAAACTATCGCATACCAAACGAATTTTGCCACCGCATATTAAGTAAAAATATATCGGAAATTCAGCCATGAAGGATGTCATTTATACATCGTTGCAATTCTATTTTTTGTCACGACACATCCATTAGTCAAAATTTTAGTTTTTCTCAGCACAAATAGGACGTTTTCTTCATTACCCCTTTATGTTAAATATGTCTTAAATGGCATGTTTTCATAGACGTTATTTCTAAAAATTTTCAACTTTATTCTTTAAATTTCATTGGTAACTGTCTAAAAAGCTAATAAAATGTAATTCTTAATATGTCATTTTATACAAGACCACTGTTTGATTGTACCAATAATGAGGGAGAATCACAAATTCGAAAAAATAACATTACAAAATAGAATTCCAATGACATATAACATTTTATATTTCATTGTGAAATTTTCAATACAGTTTAACTTTTGTTGCGGCAAGTTTCGTTTGAGGTATTTCTTACAAAGTTCGAATCTTAAATGACGGGTGCCACTAGTGGAGCACGAAATAATTAATCTTCCGGGGCACCCGAACTCACCCAAGTTTGGGTAGGGTTCGTGTTACTCTAGCTTTAGTTTTCAGTTTAGCGTTGTATGGACTACCTTTTTGTTGGCCACGGTCTTGTCTGTATTCTGATTCAACGATTTCTGTCTGCCCCTTTGGTATCTTTGAATTTTGTTTATATTGTAATATATCAGTAATGCACATTATATTTATTTCAAAACTTGCCTGGTTTATCCGTATGCGATTTATTACTTTGCTGTTTTTAAAAAGGTCAACATTATATTCCAGGAAATTGAAATTGACTGGAGCCTTCACAAACCACAGATGAATTGTGTTGAAATTGATGAAGTAAGTCATTGTGGTAAGCCACATATATGATGGAATTTCTAAATCTGAAATTATTAAACATGAATATAAAAAGCAGAATTAAAATTATTACCAAATAAGCTTCTTTTTCAAAACAAGCAACGCGGGTAAAAGTTATTACATGATTCATTAATTGATAAAAAAAATTCAAAAGAAACAGTTATACTTTCAAATAGTAAGTTAGCTGGAATTTGATCAAAATGCAGTGATTCAATCTACAAGACACTAAAGTATAGCAGTGTTATGTAACAATCTTCAAATGGATGTACAACAATACAGCCTTATTTTATATCTCAGTACCCAAATAAAATACTATCTGCACGAAGCATGCGTCTTTGATTATATTGATTTCGAAATGAGTCGAAAATGGTTTATCGGAAAATAACATTGTGGGGAAAAAAACACTTGAAAAAATTACAGTTAAGGATCTTTAATTATGTAAATCTTTTAAGAATTTTTATAGTAATAAACGCTATTTTGGTGGAATTTATTGATATGTAAACCCAGCCAATTCTCAATCAAACTTTATAAAGTAAAAAGAATTTCATGATGAAAGAAAAGATACCATCTTGTGCATAGCATAATTTCTGGTTAAGCTGTTACTAAAGGTATGTAATTTTTAAGGGAAACGCTGTTGGAGTTTATGAACCTATAGATTCTATCAAAATATTATTTATTCCTTATTACTCCAGTCAAATTGTCAAATAATGAAACATACAAAATTGCTAGTAGGGATTACAAAAAGAATTATTTTACATGCTTATAACGTGTGTTACCTAGAAATTTATTTTATCGTTGCGTCTTCAACTTTTAATCGCCATTGGACTGACCAATAAAAATACTTTGAAAACTAATAAACAACCGTATTTGAATGTGTGTGAGAAAGACTGTAGTGAAAAGTCCTGTTTCAACTGGAAAAGAAACTATGCCTGGCATATACAAATCCAGGTGACCTGATTCTGATCATACAAACCCCAGTTGTCTAATCCTGTTCTTCCCCATATAGTCCTAGCACTGGTCTTTCTACTTCTTTTGCTGAGTCTTTCAACGTTAAATTCAAATATTGCACTTGGTCGTACCGGAAATATTGTAACGGTAAACAATAGTTTATCCTAAGAATAACAAACAATTTGGTGTATTTATTAAAATATTAATCAAACAAAAACACTTAAAGCGACAAACATGCAAACACTGAACGGCCTTTGTTAACGATATTCTAATATATTAGTGATGTTTGCCGCGATGCATTGACAAAAACAGAACAAAACACACTCACAAAAAAAAAACACGAAAAGCCCTAACCAACTCACATGTCGCTTAAATTTCTATAGTACCATCTTCCCATTTTACAATCGTGTGCTTGTTAGTTGGAATAGAAATTAAATTAAAGAGTCTTACTTGGTTATTTTCTATGAGAAGTAGTGTTTTATTGACAATTTCCAATAATAAACAATCTGCTTCGCTTTTGCTGATATAGTTGATTACAAAACCTTCGGTTTCCTCTAACTTACCTACAAACAAAATCAACAACAACAACAACAAAAAAACAACAACAGTATTAAACAATAAATAAAGTAAAACAGACAGGTACATATAATGTTGGGATTCTTGTTAATTTTTTTACAACAGTGGCTTATTTATGATGTGTAAGTATAAATAATATTTATATACAGGAACCTTATTTTCAAACCTAATTTGCCAAATTAAAGATGAAGTAGAGACAGCCAATTGCATTGGTTTACCACGTGAGAATTATGTGATACCTCCTTGTTAACACTAGGGTATTTTCTACAATAGGAATCTAGTTATATTCTTAAAATTAATATTTGCTTTAATTGATTTAGATGGCTCATATATTACAACTTTTACTTTCCAGGATGTATATATTATCTTCTGGGCCGTCAGTGAACATGATCTGATAACTGAAAACGAAGAAGATACAAACAAAAATCGTTAAGTCAGAATAGAGATAAGAACATGGCCAACAAAATGAAGCGAAAGACATATTACTCAAAACACTACACGGAGAAATAATGCTGGAGTATCACTAGCCTGGGGTTCTGGCTCACTGACTATCGGCAGCAGAGCCAGGCGGAGAACAAATAAATCAGTTTGTTATAGGTCGATTTTTATCAATGGACTGTGGGATAATATTATGTATACAACAAAAATTCAGGGTTGATTGACATTGAATAGAGTCACGGGATTTTGTTCACCACCTGACCCTTGCGACGCGACAGCAAGTTTGGCAAGGAACCCAGGCTATAGTATCACAAACCTTATAAAACGAGGGCGAGTTTGAATGCTCCGGAAAAATAAGAAACTACTGCTTTACAAGTGGCACCCGTCGCGTTATTATTAAGTAAAAACCAGTAGTTAGTCACAACCGGTATTGAAACGATTGATGGGGCCAGGGAACAACACAGCAAATTAATGCTCTCAGTCGGACGGTACAAAACGATTGATAACGACAGTGGGAAGATATACATTGCCATTTGTAAAATGGATATTTCTTACTTGCCAATCGAATAATGATGGCGACCGACAAATATCCATAGCGAATGACTTTAGTATCTCTATGAGAATTAGCTTTCTTGTCAGTAGCAACCCTCTATCAATAAGATCCTGCTTGGAAGCACAAACCTAAAGTAGCGTGTAAACCATTTACTACGTATGCAGTGTGGATTGAATGTTGTTACAAATGTAGGGAAAGTTTACAATGCGAAAATCAAAGTAAGTTCTCTTGTCGAAAACATTTGTTCTCAAATCCACCCTAATTGTTAATTTCTAACTGTAAGTCTGGGTATAAGCAGACCTTTCAGTGTCTGTCGCATCATTGATTTCAAGTATAATGTGATTGATGTGACAACCTTTACGTCAAAGTTAGTTATATATAAAAGAACATTACCAAAAGATTCTCTAGATAGCGGTATGTGAAACCGAAATATCGATATATTTATTTAAGTACTTTTTACTGTGTTTGGATCTCGGACTTAAATGGTTACTCCTAGAAATGTGCACAATGCACCGTACTTACAGACTTTTTCACGATGTATTACTAATTTTCATATCTGAAAATATTGTTTTCTAGAAAGATATTCTACATATATGTGATTTCTAATACTCAACCCTAAGCGGCATGCGATGACAACGGTAAATGTTAGTCATATTATACTTTTTCCAACTTTTTTCCAATGCCACAAAAAATCTAACAACAAATATGTTGGAGGAGAAATCACTGTAGAAACAGGACGTACTAAGACCACGTCAAACAAAATCTAAGGACAAATACATCAAAGAAGAAACTATTGAAATGTTAGAATTTATTATTGATGACATATTCGACCAGTTTGACGGACGAGTCTTCCATCAGAATATTGGATCTGAGTTGGAACTAAAAGTGCTTCTCTTCTTGTCAACCTGATTTTGACTAATTTGAGGCTGACTTTCCTTAATGGCTTCTGGTAATCAAAGACCGACAGCTAGTATAATCTTTTAATTTCAGCTATTGATATATCGATGATGTTTTTCCACTGACCGATTCTCTAGATTTGAAAATTATTAACATCTCATTTAATCCAAATGGGACTATTTATGATACAACAATACCCCTAGTTCTGGCTTAAAACATATCAGTTTGAGGATTTCCCCAACTTTCCCCTCAATACGAACACTGACCAATCAAATGACAAAATTTTCATTAATTGAGGAAAATCTCAATTTAAGATGTTTTATGACACTGAAGCCTGATATTCATCGCGTAATATACACTGGGGACAAAATTAAGACAAAACTTCATAAAAATCGTGACAACTTCACCTTTCTTAAAGAAACGTGACGACACAACATTTCCAAAAGTCAATCACCCTTTCATTACGTTTTACATACTTTTTGAGAGAGGGATGATGACCCTGAATCCAGGCCTGTATCGATTACTTATGGACTGCTGTTGGATGGGATATAATGTGAAATCTGGTACCGAGACGTTGTATAATTCAGGGATGTCTGTAACTGCTTCATTGCAACCTGCAAGAGAAGCCTCAAAACAAAATTAATATATTCTGATAGCGTCTACTGAAGGAATTGACGAGGCCAGATGCAAATTTTACATTTAAAGGAAACAGCAGATTGGGAGAAATAACAGAACTAGGAAACCCTCAAAAATGTGGTCAGCTACTGGTTTATATCATAAAAATAACAGTTATTGTCGGCTTTTATCCATTTGTGTCATCCCTAAGAGAGTTTGGGAGGCATTCCAGTTTTCACTACAGGGATTATTTTAAGTACTTGTTAAATTCCTACGAACAAAATACCGATATATGGGTTTATTTTGACCGATCCGCAATTTTTTTCTTTTAGCCATACCAATTAAAAGATTATGTTTACCACTTTTGATTATTTTTACCATTTTTTGGTCATTTTCCAGCCCCCTTCTTTTATTTTTTAATTGGGAATGATCTCATAAACTTGCTTGAAGGAATCATATACTAAAGACCTACTGAATTCCCATTTGCTTAAGTATGTTTACTTGCCTTTATCCGTATGTTGATGTATAAAGCAGTCAGGTTTGTTCTAAAAAAAAAGAAACAAAACGGTAAGAAACCAAATGTAAGGTACATTTCCTGATCATTCTTGAACTAATTTCTTAAGATCAAAATAACACTCTATGTATTCAAATTGTCATATTCAGAAGCCAAATCTAACTGCGTGTAAAGCGCTTTTATATTTAACCTTTATCCGACACGCTAGGGGCCAAAAAATAATAAGATCAATCAAACTTTATTAATTACATTCATAGACCAAATGAAATATACACTTCATAACTTAATAATTCCAACATTGTAAAAACGTTGCATTTCCATGGAAAGAAAAGAACCAATGTTGCTGACGTCATGAGGCTAAATAATAGTTTCTCTCTTGGAGGTAAATTGTTTCATCATTATTTGACTATTTAACTGGTATTATATTAATAAATGCTATTTTTACGCAAAATTAATGATGTGTAACCTAAGCCTTTCTCTTACAACTTTACATAAAGTCCTTTGGACTTTATTCAGTTTGAAAGTGAATCGGCTGAGTTGACACGTCAGTAAATTCCAATGAAAACCGTTCAGCCAAATATAAATATATCATACAGAGAATTTTACAAATAACAATGTTGGAAAGATGTAAATTGTATCTTTTATCATACATTCCATTATCTGAAAATAAATAAGAGCATACCACTCAAGCACTGGGAAACTTTTACGACCTCCAAACAGCACAAGAGAAAAACTCTTGAGCTTTTTGAAAGTTAAATTTTTGTGGAATCTTTCCTGTATCTTATTTGAATATAAATACTTAAGATAAGGACTAAAAAAATCTGTTCCAATTAGTTCAAGGTTTAAACTTATTTTTATTGGGCTAAATGGTTCAATGTCACATGAAACCAAACATTTTCTCCATTATTTTTCATAAGCATACGTCACAATAACATGGTTTTCGGTTTTTTGGTAGATTACTCCGTAACGGCAAAAAATGACAAGCAGGTTAACATCCAAATAGCCCTTACGGCTTTATTGCACGGTACATGTGGCAAAATACCATTACGACACGCTGCGAACAGTCTCTGGGAAAACTTTTCGAAAGTTGACGGAGGAGGGAAGAAAAAAATCAGAAGAAAAACAGTTCTTTCCGAAGGTTCAGAAAAGACATTGATAATGCCAAAAATATTCCGATATAGGAATAATTGTGGCATCACTCCACCGAAAGTGAAATGATACAAAAATGTATATAAAACGGATAATGTAACATGGTCGTAGAGGGTGTCTTAAAAAGGTGAGGCGAAATTTAACTAATTTAATTCTATCCCATTCAAAATCAAAGTACCAAATCATTGGGCGGGATGCCTATGCCTATAGTTATGCGGGATAAGTACATGACTATCAAAATGAAGATCCCTAAAAGCAAAAACATTGCAAAATACAGAATTACCAATGTTGAATAAATATGGATTATCGTATGCTATATGTACATTTCAAGGAGTTACCTCTCATTAGTAGCATTATAATCAAAACGTAGAAAGTCCAAGATCTAAACATAGCAAAAAAAGCACTCAAATCAAAACAAATCGAAAGGGGAAGCAAAATCCGACGACAGGGACAACTACTAAGTGCAATACTTTTCGAGGCCTTTCCGTATTTAAGTGTTTTTGAATTTTTACAAACGCAGCAAATTTTTGTAAAATATTGCTTGATAAATTTCTTGTCAGAGAAGTCTGACAACTGGGCTGGTGAATACCTAGGGGACTCCCGGTCCACCAGCAGAGGCATCGACCCAGTGGTTTCAAAATACAAAATTACCAATGTTAAATAAAAATGGAGAGTTTTGGTATGCTTTATTTATACCTCTTATCAGTAGCATTAGTATCAAAACAAAGGAAGTCCAAGATCTAAACATAGCAAAAAAAGCGCTCAAATCCAAACAAATCAAAAGGGGAAGCCAAATCAGACGGCAGGGACAACTATTAAGTGCAATACTTTTCGTGGCCTTTCCGTATTTAAGTGTTTTTGAATTTTTACAAATGCATCAAATTTCTGTAAAATATTGCTTGATAAATTTCATGTCAGACAAGTCTGACAACTGGGCTGGTGAATACCCTAGGGGACTACCGGTCCACCTTCAGAGGCATCGACCCAGTGGGGTCAAAATACAAAATTACCAATGTTGAATAAAAATCGACAATTTTCGTATGCTGTATGAACATTTCAATGGATTACCTCTCATCAGTAGCAAAAGAATCAAAACGTAGGAATTCCACGATCTAAACATAGCAAAAGAAGCACTAAAATCCAAACAAATCAAAAGGGGGAGCCAAATCCGACGAAGTCAGATGATTAAAACATGTAAAAGGAAGGGAACAGATAAAAAAACGAAAAATAACAACAACACTTTTACAAATAATACACGAATTCGGTATAATACCCAGTACTCACGCTGGTATTGTTGAAATGTTCCAATGAACATTGGATAATTTCACGATTGGTATATAATGTCTCCATGAAATATGCACCAAAAAGGCATGATAGCATGTACACAATTAACATGTTATCTGTGCGGCAGTGCAAATGCTACCGTGTGCAAAGTTTACATCCGCCCGTAAGGAGATCTCCACTTGTACAATATCTATACACCAATTATATTTTTTAAATACAGTGAATCTTCTATTGACCTTCAATAAAATGAATCATAGCATTGTACTTGATCAGCTCAGAGTAAATATTATTTTTTTCCAAATTTCATATCAATCGAGTGTTCGTTAATAAATATATATAATTAATAAACTGTAAAGGGTGAAAACACAGATAAATTTTCTCATCTATCAGACAGCAAGTTATCTTACAGAACATGTCATTATTAAGCAATTGTTCATTTGACTGACATTAGGCGTCTTACATGGTCATATAGTTTTAGTAGTCTGATGAACATCGACATTCTTAAAGGTATAAACTTCATACAGAGCCTTCTTCACAGAAAAGAGAGAAAATTGTCTAGATCGTTTAGTTTGACGTTCCACTACATACAAGTAGTTGACATCGACCGCAGCTATGCCACTGAACGCTATAGAAAGGTCTGTTTAATACCCAGACTTTCATCTAATAATTGATAGTAATTTAAGGAAGGGTTAAACAAAGCTTCGCGACATGAGGGGTGAATTTGTTTCCTTTTGTGAATTTGATCTTTATGCTTGTGTAGCAACATTCCAGTCCCATCTGCATAATGGAGACTTTGTTTATATCTACTCCAGTGTTGTGATTCCTGATACAGTAGTGGTTGCTGCTGACAAGAAAGCTACTAAACCGATGATTTTTTTTTCAAGGAAATATTAAAAGTTACCAATATAAGAAAATCTTCAGTCGCCACCACGACCTGATTGACCAATATAAATTACCAATCACGAAATTGACAACAGGTATCTCCCAACTGTCGTAACTTTGATTGCGTTCAGGGATTTTATAATTTGTGACCAATTATGACAAACTACTAATTTGTGACTGATTATGACAAACTACTTGATTGGTCTATCGCGATTGGGAAACACGACCGATGCTGCTAGTGGAGCGGAATTTACTTACCCTTACAGATCACCTGAACCCGCCCCCGTTTTTCAGGCTCGTGCTACTTAATCTTTAGTTTCCTTTGAGGTATTTAAAGCACTTATGTCTTTCCTTTCGCTTTGTTGGTGATGGTCTTGTCCATCATCTTCGATTTTTATACAGCATAAAATTCTGCAAAAATAGGGGGTATGCTTCATTTGCTGCACATGGTTTTAGCTCAAGATTTGATCCTCTCGTGTGAGTTTTTTAAATATTTTAAACAAAGACAAGTTTTTTATATTCTCTATTTTGTTAACCATGGAGTATTCTTTTTTTTTTGTTCTTATGAACATCAATGCTCCGCATGCAGGATCATTGTTAGCATAATTTCATAATAAAGCTACAATACATTTGTCAAGTGATTTGTTGTAGATGCCATTTTTGTATGAACTACGCAGGTAAATGAGTACAGCAAGATACAAGACCCTCTTTGGCTTTTTGTGGTGTGGTTTAAAATGTGGCTGTTTCCTTTGCAAAAAGAATTCCTGTCCGTCAAATTCTTAGAATACGTTGTTACAGAGAACGCGAAAGAAAACCGCCAGAAAGTGCCAGGCAAAATTTGACATGTCGACTTACAAGGCAATCTCGATAACATGAACAAGAAGGAATATGACACATACGGTAAAAAATAAAACCAACTAACAACTATGAGTATAAGCAGTGCCTGCCTTCGAAGAGACATCCTCCGCATCGACCATTTCTAGAACGGTATTATTCATTTCATAGTAAAGGGAAAGGCTTAAACGGATTACGTCCTCCATGCGGAAAAGTGAACAGCCTGTTTCTAGGTTACTACACAGCTTCACGGGAAAAGATCCATCTTTATCTGTGAAACACTTATTCCATACCGGTGTTATCTATGTTATATTTCCCACAAGAAAACTGATAAGACGTAAACGTAGAGCCATTTTTCTCAAAATTATTTTCCGCCAACAGAATTATTGTACCATGTCACATTCGTCATTTAGCTTACCTGGTTTAAAAAGTGTTGTAAGCTAAGACCAAAATTTTGCCACACGTGCGTCAACATTTTACATATATATAAATCTCCTCCTCAAATACTAGTTTACCGATTTTGACCAGAAAATGCTATAATTGTGCATAGGCGGCACACTTTCAAAAATACGCCTCGTCATCTTAATCAGCATCTAATTTGGCTGCCATTTATCTAAATAGGAAAAATGTGTGGTATATTCAACAGGTCTTCACCTCAAAAATCTACAAACCAGCTAAACCAAAACTTTAACAAAACGGTAATCCTCTTTTAGAGTTGGATTCGATGACCTCCACCCATCGACAAGGATTTTCTTGTCTGGTCTTTTTAGCCATGTGAGCTTTTGCAATAAGTTTGAGTTAGTCTATCCGTCAGTGTCCGTGTGTCCACAATTAGAAAACTGATCTCCTCTGAAACCACTCCTCTAACTCGTAATCTCCAACTAAAACGACCGCCAGGTACCGTTTGTCTGATTTTACTTCAATTGTTTAATTGTCTTTTTTTTTTTTGCTTTCTAAGATAACAGTTTTTTTTTTCATTGGAGATGTAAGGGTTCATCCAGAAATGTATTTTGACAGATTGCACAAGACAAATTGCTCATTCATGCTCTTCGAAAACGCGTTAAGTTGGAGAATATTATGACATATGCCGTTGGCAGTTGTGGATGAAGCCTTCCTCTATTGTCTATAATTGTCTTATTCAAAATGAAGAGGCATAAATCAGACTTGAATATGTCTGTTGTGGTAGAACCACCGAAACGAGCATTGTTTAGCGAAAGAACAATGATCATTCTTAAATTATAGATTTGGGCTAGCTTTCCTTTTTTGCCCTTGAAGAAAATCATATGAGTAAAGAAATGATCGGCTAGGAGAGGAGCACAATTAGTGCCCTTAGGAATTTGAACTTCTGCTTGAATGAAAAAAAGATTCAGTGCCCGCTTTTTATGAACTGTATAATCAAAACAAAACACCGATTTTAGTAATGACGTATTAAAATCGCTTAACAATAATATAAAAGGAATAAATAATCGGACTGTGGTTTATTCCGGAAATCGTGCAAGGTTGCGGCTATCGTTTTTTATTTACTCAATTTCAATACTTCCGGGCATCAACAAAAACGATTTTTGTCGTTTTGTTTCTCTAAAAATGCCAAGAAGTCGATCTAGATCACCAAGAAGAGGTAAAGAAAGATACACCTGTATCGAGAAGATCTTTCCTATTTTTTGTTTCGTTCAATTTTCCGTCGACTCTTGCTCTAATTACCCCCATTCAGTGGCTTCACCCCCATCAGCTCATTCGTGTTATTGTCATTGTAATAGAGGAGGGTATTGGGTAGTTTCACCCTTGGTGTATTCGCCTGAATGACTTAACTTCTATTTGTGAGTAGTTTGGCTCTGACATATCAAACAGATAATTGATGAAATTTAACAACAACTCAAGCTTAGGCGAGTGCCCGTCTCGATGGCCAGGATATATTTAACATCTGCTATAGGGTCTCAAGGTGTCAAGGCATGGCATTAAGGGAGAGATGCATCTTGGGATTGCCGGAAACACCAAATCAGGTCTGATTACTACCAAATACTACACCACTCCAGTTTTCTAAAACTAAAAAGAGGACCCTGCAGGTCATTGACAGACCTTTATACCTAGTGGCAGTGGAAACTTATCCATCTCAGGTGATATTTTTGTGCAATCCTCATCACCTTGCACCATATCTGTCTATCATTGGTGGATCCATTGTCAAGGTCTGTGCTGCTGCCAGATGGTAATTCGCCAGTATCATTGTCAGGTATTGTCATTGACAGAAATATTGAATTTCTCCCTTTAACTAACAGAACAATCCCCCAAATATAATGAACACACACTGAACTAGACATGACCCAGATGACATTGTCGTACAATCCTCATCCCCTGGCACTATATCTGCCTAGATCTATTATAGGTGGATCCATTGTCAAGGTCTGTGCTGCAACTGGTCAGTATTAAATATGCCAGTATCGTCATCAGGAGTTGTCTTTGACAGAAATATTAAATTTCACCCTTAACAAACAGAACAAACCCCCAAATATAATGAACACACACTGAACTAAAAAGAAGTGACCTGAACAACTGTCTGATAATCACAGAAACAGCTTTCTTGAAAAGTCAATTGCCCAAATAGACAACAGATTTAAATAACTGTTTACAATGTCAGCAACACATGCAGCTTGGCAACTCTCAAAATTAAAAAGAACAAAACCCTGGGTTGACCCTTCCTCTATGGGTCGACACTGCTGTGAAATGACCCTCCCGGGTCCCATGTCCATTGATAGCTTTTACCCCAAACTTTGAATACCTCCAGGATCCCTTGAGCCAGGGTATCCCTACCAAGGGTTGATACAGCTGGAGTTAGGCCCAGTCAGATTTGATAATTTTTTTTGGTTAAAGATTGCACAAAAACATCAGAGCCAAACACTGCACAATTAAAGATCTATCAAGTATAAATATTTATACCCTTTGTCAGGCTTTTCTGGAGTGATTTTCGAGCTTCATAAATTTATTTGTGCGATTCTGCCTTTGTATTTATATTCATTCAAAAGAAAGAATTATCC
>JAULBM010301519.1:0-14762 GCA_032357055.1 Geukensia granosissima
AATGTTAAATCTCCGTAGAGAATTTCAGGGGCAGATAATAGTATGAAAATCGTTATTTAATGGCGTTAAACATAAACCGTTAACTGTGGGATAATTCTTTCTTTTAACTGAATATAAATGCAAAGGCAGAATCGCACAAATAAATTTATGAAGCTCGAAAATCACACTCCAGAAAAGCCTGACATAGAGTATAGGTGGAATTGATCATTACACTGACAGCTGATATGGAGGTATTTGGTGCAAAATCTTGCAATCTGCTAACTTCCAAACACTTTTTTGAAAAATGTCTCTATTGACTCTTAATAGTTGCTGTTGAATCAAATCAAGTTCAAAAGTATTTGTTGGTTTCCAAGGATGGGGGAGGGGAGTCTTAACCCGATGAAACCCTCCTGCTACATGGAATGCACAATTTAATGTGATATACAATGTAGAGCATGTTGAGGGATGGAATATTTGTTGAAACCCCATCCACCACCAACAGTAATCTTTCAGTTTATAAGATTATTGAATCTTTCAATTTTAAGCTCTACCAAAGGTTGGAAATATTGAAGTTTGAAAAGCCATAAGCCCAAAAGAAATTTAGCACTTTTATCTTTCAGGCCCATAAAGCCAAACAATGTGGCACTGGGCTTTCATCATATGGAATTTTCAACCTCTGTCTTCACCAGGGAAATGAATTGGAATGTTTCTTTTGACGAGAAACACAAATTTTTGGTCTTATATAAACTTGACAATACATAACTGAATGACCATTAAAAATTCTAAAGCTGACTCAGTGTTTATTTCAAGTATAATTTTAGTGCAATTCCTCACTGAAAAGTTGAAACGACAGTCATATCTTATTATCACTTTCATTGTGAGGGGCCTAGAAATTAGCACTGTGAATTTCTGAATCATTACATCTCTACTGATTACCAATCACCTTCAATCAGGATGGGAGTAAATTTAATTTTCAGAACATTAATTCAAATAATATAATTATTATGCTTTATCTTGGGTGTGTGTGTGTACAAATTCATGCACATTTCTACTTACAAGATCTACTTGTGATAATGGACCCATCAGTTTTACTTCGACGATACGGCAATGTAAGACGCTTCAATGTACTAAACATTACAAGTTAAGAAATATCCACTTAGTACCATTATAGGTCTCAAAGTCCTTAATTTATCCAATATTCATTGATTTTCACACATTTTCTGGATTTCAAATTGGCATATACTAAAGATATTTCAAATAAATTCCATAAATATGACAACATAAAACAAAACAATATTAA
Source organism: Geukensia granosissima (assembly GCA_032357055.1). Taxonomy (NCBI): domain Eukaryota; kingdom Metazoa; phylum Mollusca; class Bivalvia; order Mytilida; family Mytilidae; genus Geukensia; species Geukensia granosissima. Next base: position 1,280 of record JAULBM010301519.1, read on the forward strand.
TTCTTGTTATTTATAGGTATCAGCACTTTCCTGGAAATATCGATAAGATATGAATAATTCCGAGCTTTCATCTGAAACTAATCCTTCTACATCAGAAATACGGACAAAATACTAAACCTGATTAATTTCCATCAATCTGTTTTATTACTGCTCACAGAACAAAAATATATCCTTCACATAAAATGATGTAACCATCAACATGAAGTCTAAAATATCACTCAATTGCAACCATCAACTAATTTCAAAAAGAATTTATCTAATTGAAAAATTCCTATCTTCAGTATCATCTCTGCAAAAAAATTTGACAATAAAAAAATAGTTATTCACGTGCTCTCATGTCATTTTTTGCGAACAAAAAAAATGACCAAAATATCCTTTATTGATTTTATCAAAAACTTATGCTTCCCTTTTCCAATTTTGTCGATAACTTTCAAAGTGGTCTATACATGAACATGCATCATATTCCTGTATTGGTTTCAACAGCTTTTCAAGCTTGTCAGAGACTAAATATTTAAAAATAAAATCCCACTGCAATTCTTCCCTGTTTCTATATAGTTATCTGTAATTGAGTTAGATCCTAGAAATACAAATATTCTGCATTCTTGTAATTAGACATTCACTTCTAGCATTTCCTTTAGCAAGAATTTCATTTCAGAATCATTCCATTTAAAAAAAATCTGTTTCCCTAGATTTACATCCAACACATGAATACTATAATTACTTTCCTTTTCCTCTTGTTAGTCCCTTTCCTTGTCTTGATTTTTTTCTGTTTAAAAAGAAAGTAAAAAACATCTCGCCCAAATCACCTGTAAGAGTGATTGCAAACAGAGGCCGCTTATCAACTGATATAAATTTATCTTCCACCTGTTGTTTTTAAATGATCATAAAACTTAGGTACTGAAATTTGATTAGATCATAATGTATTTCCAAAATTTTTATTCAAAAAATTTTGAAATTTAACATACAGTTTATGACACAATCTCACAGAAAACTAACACTTATCTGACAATTTAATTGATAAATATCATTCATTTGTGTTATGACATCCTCATATGAAATAGCAGACATCCAAACATAAATGAAATTTTTTAGACCAAGTTATCTCACTTTTATCTTGATAAGTGTGAATAGTTTAGTTTATTTCAACAACAAAACATGATAAATGAAAGGGAAATATACTAGATGTGTACCATATACATGTACAATATGCATAATCCAACTCCCTGAAATGGTGTGTGTGAGGATAAATTATTAAGCAGAATCAAGTAGCATCAGTGCAGATGAAACGGGATTTAGGTTGTAAGCATCTGCTCAAACTAAGTTAGTAACAGGAAGATGGTGTTGCATATATCTGAAAAAGGTAAGCACAATACATGTACATGTATGGGACTCCTAGCTTTGATAAGCACAATACATGTACATGTATGGGACTCCTAGCTTTGATAAGCACAATACATGTACATGTTAGGACTCCATGCTTTGATTGCATACCAAATGTCTATCTTCTTAAGTAATACTACAAATAAAATATGGACTTGGTCAAATGCCTCCAGCAGAAAATTACCTCCTCTTTATTCTAAGACTCTGCATTAAGGTATTCTGACCATAATTGAACACATGATTATTGAAAATACACAGATTTTCAGATGATACTTTAAATTTAGAGTAAATTTTTTGATAATTAAAAGTAAATCTTTTGATAATTAAATCAGGTTAACAGATATTTTTTTTACTCAGAAACATTTTTTTTTAAACCGTTAAGGGAAATCCCTATTTCCATTAAATTGTTAAAAAATAGAAAATATTTGGCCACCATTTTTATCAATGTGTGGATACCTTAAGCAAACGCCTGTGCATAAACATAGTAAGGCAAAAAAAAACTTCTATTTTTAAAGGCCAAAAAAAACTTATATTATCTTTACTTTATAATCAAATATGCAAGTCTTGCATTGGTGACTGAAAGACTGGCGGAGGTTTATCAAATCTGAACATATTATCTTTCAAGACATCAATATTAAGTTTAATATCTTAAAAAAATCTTTCAAGACATCAACATTAATTTTCCTCTAACATGTCAAAGACAACTTTCAAGCCTGCTATTAGAAAAACTCTCAACATAAAATTAGTTCAGGAAACAATTTTTAGTAGCAAAAATCTATAGCTTGTTTGAACTTCAGCTATCTGTCAGGAATGGCGTTCTGAGCTGTAGGTTTCTGGCTTTTGTGGGTATGAGCTTGCAGCAAGGACCAGCAATGGTTTTCACAAAAATTTGTAAGTCTAAGATTGATCTTAAGTGTAGAAACTTCAAAGGATAAGTTATTGTGACGTCATAATTTATGACAGATATTACACTTACGACATTTTGTGAAATTGCCAACTGGCTGTTCATCTTCAGGGATGTGAACAGGAGGCAAGTACAGCCTTCTAGTTTTCAAGAACATTGTCTTGCATCAAGGTATGAAGTCTTTAGTATCCTGAATTTGGACTTTCATGGTTCTGGGAGTAGTGGACATATCTTTGTATCAGAAAATAAAATTAAATGGTCATTGGATTGCAATGTCCCTGATTCATTGTATATATCCATGTAGGACATTCACCCTAGTTATACATCATTATATTGATAACCAGATCATTACTATAACTTTTTACCAATAATTGTATACAGTCTAGTCTAGAGACCTATTCCAGGATAGATCAATCAACTACAGCACAAAGATAAGGGTTAGCCAAGCAAACAATTATGATTTTAACCATTGTCTCAGTGATATATAATATTTTTAGTCTTGCAGAGCACTGTTATATTTTTTCTCAAATGATAACACTCAACATTTAATAATGCTGTGTGTGCAATGGTATTAAATACTGCCAGTAAATAAATAGTATGGAATGTTAGACCTTCACTAATTACTCTTAACAGAAATGTATCAATAATTAATTAGTTAGGTAAAGAAATGCACCCCCAACAACTATGGAAGGCAACAGAAGAACTAATAAAACACACATAAAAGTCTTACTCCTGCTGATTTCATGTGCTTTTTAATTAAAGTCAGTATTCATAGCCACTGGTTTATTTTAAATCTGCATCTGTCATATTGTGTCAAGTTCATTTACCATATTTACCCAAACAAGTGCCACTGCTGGTTGACCAAATGTTCATGAAGTATTCAGCAGCCCAGTTATTAGATTTGCCACTTGTTTACCTGAACAAGTGCCACTGCTGTTGGACCATAGATTCACGAAGGTATTCACTACCCCAGTTTTAAGACTCTTCTAACATAATGTTTCCACAAATTTAAACTAACAAGCGCCCCGGCTGTCAGAAGAATGAAGATAGTCACCATCCCAGTTTTCAGACTTGTCTGACATGATATTTACCACATGTTTAACCTAACAAGTGCCACTGCAGTTCGACCAGAGGTCCATGAAGATATTCACATGCCCAGTTTACAGACTTGTCTGGGATGAAATTTATCACATATTCTCACAGAGAAATGGTAAACGAGAGGTGGGCGAGAGCTAAATTTGCATATTCACGAGCAAAGTTGTCAGACTTGTCTGACATGATATTTATATTACATTATTAAAAGAAAGGATATGGATATTGTTTTACATAAATTTGCAGCCATAATTTCAATTCTAAACCCCTGTTATTATGGAAGGCTTCATTCCTTATATTCCCCTGGCTTCCAATTTAAAAGAAAGAATACAGAATATATGCCAGAAATATAAAATACACATCTTACATACATTAGTTATGATTGATTGAATGTTGCTTAACATCTAGCTGCAAATATTTCATGCATATTCAGGACAAGAGCATATAAATAAATGATGATTATGAATGAACCCCGCTATATACTAGACAGACACAATGTGCTAGATTTTTTTTTATGTACTAGCTCATGAAAGCAACAGACTGCATGAAGATATATGAAGATATGCCAGTTTATTGAGATACTTTATTATGGCTCTAGGCCGACCAGTCTTGATCCTGTTTGCTTAGCAAAGAAGCAGTAAATACTAGTTTAAATGCTTATGGTTCCATCTTGCCAGGGATTGAACCAGTGATCTTCATAACTTGAGGGGGAAATGCCAACCATTTTCCACTGATGCGGTCGGCAAATATTTAAAGTCCAGAATTGGACTCTGAAATTCTTGGAATTTTGACTTTTAACAAACATTTTAAAATTGCATGGTCCCAATTTTTTTAGGGGCAACTGGGGATGAAACTCTAGTAATTATTTTTAATTGGCCTAAATGCTAACAAAAATCGACATTCTTATATAATTTAATGGTGATACTTCTCATCAAGGTACACAGGTAATTAATGGATATTACTGTAACATGATTATGTGTTCAATCTATTTGTTTCAATTAAATCTTAGCAATGAATCTTCCATTTCTTATAAATAGGGGTTGGAGAATTCTGGAGACTAAAAAATAAATACATAACATTCAGATCAAAAGATACTAAGTCTAAGAACATCACTGAAGTGGATGCATTTCTATTCTTTTAAGTCACAACTTTCAAGTTGGTATGAACATCTTTGAATTGCATGTCATTTCCAATAAATTGTATTTATTTTCAAAGATATGTCAATACCAGTCTATTTCCATTAAGTTTTCAATGCATTATAAAATTATCAGGAAGTCATGTTCCATTACATCCATTATTTTATCTCCCTAAGGTTTTCTGCAGTATCATTCAATATTAAATGTTATACCTGCATGCAATAGATCTGATCAATTTTTGATGTAATTTTCTTTTAAAAGAATTGAATCATGTCAAAAATCAATGTTTGGTATTGATAAACAAGAACTAAAGATTAAATTTGTCCAACATATACATGTATGATGGAAATTTTACAAATGATTACCCTCCCCTACTTGGATGATATTCCTTTAAAATGTCTTATAGACAACTAATCAATGGAAATAAACATGTACAGTTGAACTTACAATGTATCTATGGAAATAAAACTGTACAATGTATCAAAAGCCTGGAAAAAATCATTGTTTAGGCTAAAAAACTATAAAGAATATAGGCAATGTAGGACAGATTTTTTTTATGTTATCATTTTTTGAGACATCATCTTGTTGTTTTTTTTTCCAAAAACTTTAAGCTCAATATTCATACATCCTGACAATTCAACACCTTTTGAAAGTTCAAGTACAAATGTGTGTATAAGTTTTAACTAAATTTTAAGAAGATTTCATAAAATCTGATAAAATAGCCAGAAAAGGCATTAAATACTATACTCTATGTCAGGCTTTTTGGAGTGTGATTTTTGCGCTATATTTAGTTATAGGTGCGTTTCTGTATTTATTTTTAATCAAAAGAAAGGATTTTTCCACAGTTAGCGGTATATCTTTTACAGTATGCAATAACATTTTACATACTATAATCTGCCCCTGAATTTTTCTACGGAGATTTAACATTGAAGGTCGGCCATCTTCGTTTTTGGCGGGAGAGCTTATGTTTGTCCTAGATAAAGAAATTTTTAAAAAGCGCACATTTCTTATGTTCGGACCTTCTCTCCCGATTCATATAAAAAGAATTACTTAATTTTCCATTCAGGTGTGCCTCAAACCATTTTTGCATGTTATCTTATTCTAATCTAATTACTTAATTATTTCACAGCGTTGACAATGTTTACTCCCAGTCTCGTGCTAGCGCGTGCAAAGAGGCACTTCCTGTGAACAAATGGCTGATTTTACAAAGTAAAATTCCCGTAGAGCATTAAAAACTCGGCACAGCTTAAAATGCATCGTGATTTCTAAAAAGTATTATTGCAACTTGGTTGCACTTTTTTCAATCTACAAAACAAACACTATTTTATAGGCATACGGCAGACAGTTTTTCTTAAATATCCTTTTTACCCGTTTCAACAAACCCTGACATAGAGTATAGTTTTGAATGTTCTGTATACTGCATAAATAACGTCCCTTCCATTGTTATTATTGTGATTCATCCCATCATTCTGTGATGAGAAACTCCTGTTAAAAATTTATAATATTTACTTAAGTTTTCACTAGAGAAATAACAAGGATTATCTCCGCCAAATATATTTGTCTTGGAGCAATTGTTATGTCTTTCATTTGTTAACTTCAAAAAATGTTGTGCATCTTCCAGTTAAAGATCTGTTTTTGCATTTCCATGAACATTTCTATTTGTAATGTCCTTGACCATATCCTTTGCCAGCGCTTCTTTGGTATTGCTGTAGGGATAACCTTTTGGAAGTTAAGATTGCAATGACCTTAATGCTTAGTAGGACTATACTATAAGTCAATAAAATCATACTCAGAACAGTCAGATTTATCGTCATCGTTGGTGTTGCCATATAACTAGCTGTAAATATGGGAATTATTATCAGTATGATGATTATAGGTAAGACGGGAATAAGAATTTTCCACAGCTGGAGCACATGTGTGTAATTGACTGACAGATGGGTATCTTTTGGCCTTTAGATAAAATGGGTCCTCGTCCTGTGTTTTGTCTTGTTTTTTTTTAAATTCACGCTGAATCATTTCATCAAGAACGCTACTGGTTTCTACGTTTTCATGATTCGTTTGATAAGAATATAAGTCAATAAAATCATATTCAGCACATTCAGATTTATCGTCATCGTTGGTGTTGCCATATAACTGGCTGTAGATGTGGGAATTATCATTAGTATGATGATTATAGGTCAGACGAGAATAAGAATTTTCCATAGCTGACGTACAGGTGTGTAATTGACTGATAGATGGGTATCTTTTGGCCTTTAGATAAAATGGGTCCTCGTCCTGTGTTTTGCCCTTTTTTTTAAATTCACGCTGGATCATTTCATCAAGATCGCTACTGGTTTCTACGTTTTCATGATTCGTTTGATAAGCATATAAGTCAATAAAATCATATTCAGAACAGTCAGATTTATCGTCATCGTTGGTGTTGCCATATAACTGGCTGTAAATATGGGAATTATTATCAGTATGATGATTATAGGTAAGACGAGGATAAGAATTTTCCACAGCTGGAGCACATGTGTGTAATTGACTGACAGATGAGTATCTTTTGGTCTTTAGATAAAATGGGTCCTCGTCCTGTGTTTTGTCTTTTTTTTTAAATTCACGCTGGATCATTTCATCAAGAACGCTACTGGTTTCTAAGTTTTCATGATTTGTTTGATTAGAATATGCGATTCCTGTTATACAATAACAAACAAAATGCTCGCAGTTAAATGTCTTAATGTTGTATCCGCCTGGTAAACCATACATTAATATAATGCTTGCTACATCTACGGGGTCTACCCCATCTTTTCGTTTGGAAGCGTAATGATACTTGTATGCTTTTGAAAATGCATTAAAATCCAGGGCAGTTATACAAATCTCTGCTTTCGGACAACTCGATAGGCAAGAGAAAGATAAGTCAGCCGAATTCCCGGTAAGATGTATTACAAGGAACCTTTCTGAGTTAACAATTTTGGAAACAATGGCGTGATGCTTATATCCTTTTCTTTTAAAACCGATTCCATCTCCTGGTTCCAATTGTTTTACACTATGTAATTTTTCTCTACCTCGATATACTGAAAAATAAATAGGAATTACAAAATTATGATAACTTTTTTGTTCGTCATTGTAAATATTTTGTTTACTTGACGGAAGTATCTATTTTACAGTTTTTCAGTAATATGATATTGTGATTTCAGTGATTATCGTAGATGTTCTAGATGACCATATAATCCAAAATCTTATATGAAACTGACACATTTATTTTCTTTCTAAGTCTTTTTAAAATTAACCCATTTAAGGTATAAGGTCATTTGCTTACTAAGGAAGTATAGATAATTGCTGTTAATGATCTGTGTTGATAGTATTGACTTCCTGGCCACCCGTTTAACTTTGGGTTTCAAGGCTTTAATGTCATTTGCTTCTTACGAAGTGCAGATAATTTGAGAAATCATCTGTAGAGATAGATGTAAGTCGAGTGTAAAATACCCAAGTGATTAGTCCAGAGGCCAAGACAAATTCAAAATAAACTAATGATAAACAAAAACAAAGATGACAAAGGACTGATTTACAAGAACTTCTCTAAGAAACTGGAGAATAGTGGTGGGATCATTTGATCAAGACAGTCAAGCATCCCATGTCTTGCGCGCGACATCCGTTCATGTTTTTAATGTGAGGATCGCTTTCAATTTTTGTAATGTTCGTGTTACTCTAATTTTAGTTTTCAATGTAGTGATGTGCGTAATATGTTTGTCTTACTTTCTTTTTTATTGGTCACGTACTTGTCTGTCTTCTGATTTAATGATTTCTTGAACAAGTTTTCCCTCTTGGAAAATTTCATCTAGGTAAGACGCAGATTGTTTTTGTCTGTGATCTCTTCAATACCTAGTTTTTGGGATATATTTGGCTGAGATAATCACTGAAAGCAGGATCATTCAATGAAAATAAACATCATCGATTAAAGAAAAAGTTAATTTAAATGATCTTAATAATGCACGTTTGTTAAGTTCACATGAGTCCTTGAAAGAGTTTTTCATCCAACGACTACAAAAATTAGTCGGATAGTAGGGTCGCACATTTTGTGTCCATTGAAATGCCAACAGTTTGTTGAATAACTTCTCCATCAATTCATTTTCAACAGATTGTTATTATAAAAAAACAAAACAGCAAATATTTGCAACAATGTGTCGGAACTTGTGCTTCTTTTTCTAACACAGACCAGTCATATGAAGATGTAGTTTATTTTTTAAGACAAAAGAGTATGACCTGAATAACACGACAGTTGACATTCGTGACGCAATTGGATGATCATGTTTCCAGAGCATATTAAATTATTCACTTTTCAATGTTTTAAAACCATTTTTATTGTATGAAAATACGACAATATTCGTGCATATTGTCAATTAGAATACATTTTCCTTGATGTATTAATATTTTACCTTTAATTCTTTTGTAGTCTTTAAAATCGACTCTTTTCGGGCATTTAATTTCTTTGTGTTCTGTATTAAAAATAAAATTTGTATTAATATATATTATGAAATAATATATATTGATTGTATTTTGTCAGATGGTTTTTTTCTTAAATAACAAATTTCTGTGAAAACCTGTGTTAATAGTTGAAATATTAAAAAAAAGTATTTTCGAAGTTCACCGATATATGTTGATGAAATTACGATGTTTTCTATTATAAACTGCCTTTTAAGTAACGTGGTCAAATTAAACCGAATACATAAAGACAATTTTTGGCTTTTCTATTATCTTCCGTAAGAAAGTGTAAAATAAAGAATTACAACACCTGTTGCAAATGTTTGAAAACTATACGTATTTCAAATAGTACGTGCATTTCCCCCACCAAATCTCTATGGTACCAACTTTTTTGTCGCCCAAAGAATCCCATTAATGAAAAATCATGTTAACATAAAAAATGAAACGCACTTGTGATTTGGGTTTTTTATAACCCTAAAGATATTTTTGACGATTTTAGATTTCAGCTATTGTTCATATTATAACGCAGATAAAAATATGTTTCTGTACATTAAAGTAGACATGAAAGATATCACTGAAAATGGCAATGTGTTTCCTTTTCAAAACATGTCTAGTAAAATTTTGCGTTTTGCCACAAAAAAGTTGTCGCTAAAATGAAACCCTACCCCAACAGATATATGACAAAACAGTTTTTGGTCTATCAACTGACATATATTTGCGTATGTGACTTTATATCCAGATTGTTTTATGTTTCTCGATATATTTGATTACTTTGTTGTGTTTTATTGCCCAAATATTGTTTCTTTTGTCCGTTATGGTGTTCAAATGTCGAAATCCCCAAATATGGAAAATTGCAGAATTTTCCCATTTTTCATTATATCTTAAACACGCTCGACATTTGAGTTATTATAGGCGCTATTTCAAAAATAACTGATATTGTTTAAGTAAATGTATATATAAGGCATCGAATAAGCCCAATATTTTATTCATAAAGTGATTTTGATTGGAAATTTTCGCGAAAACATTTCCCCTACCCCTAATTTATATGAAATAAATTTCAAAGCTCTAACCCATGTGTGAAAAGAAGCAAAAACATTGCTTTAAATTTTTATTATAAAACACCCTCTCCTTTCCCATGGAGATGAATGGGGGTGCACGGTAGGCTATCATAGCCCACGGACTAAAGGTGTAACATCCCATAAGTACTATTAGAAGCAAAATAGGAAAGCCGAAATCCTTTAATAGTAAAAGAGGTTTCATTCACTCTTTTTGAATAAAATGGAGTATTAAAGCATTGCCATAACCTTTAGCTTTTTAATCAAAATAGGAACATCACTATTTACAACGCCTGAATTAATGTTTTTATTCTAGTTTCACGTTACAGTTTATCACACTGAAGGTGTATGATTAAAACAAGTTTGAACATCTTTAACTTAATTTGATTATATGGGGAAACGGGTTAAAATTATACCTGGAATTTCACTGTATACTTCTTCGTCGTACTCTAGTCTATTTTCAAAGTCTTCTGTAGACTATAAAATATCAATAATTGGCTGTATTTACTATATTAAGGTTTGTTATTACGAAAACACAAGTTTATTATGAGGCTCAATTTTTCGAAATATCTTTTATTTGACCATTGAATAAGCAAGCGTACAGAGGGTCTAACTTATCGTCGTTAAAAATATGAAAAATAGAATCGATCGGAAATACGGCACGGAACTTTTTCATTAAAAGGAATTTGAAGATACCAAAGGGGCAGGCAGAAATCGTAAGTCGGAATACAGACAAGAACATGGCCAACAAAATGAAACGAAAGACAAACGTAGAACACACAATACTACACTGAAAACTAAAGCTGGAGCAACATTAACCGTACAAAAACCAGAGTGAGTTCAGGTGATCCGGAAGGGTAAGTAACTCCTGATCCACTAGTGACACCCGCCGTGTTACTCATTGTAGTAAAAACCCGGTGATATGTTTTTATTTTGGTAAGTTTAATTATTAGCTAATACGTTTCTGTTTAATATCTAACCCTAAAGCAGTGCCAATTTTATGAACAATCGGTATATATAAATTTTGTAACCTTAATACATAACCGAATATGAAATTTGAAAGTACACATAATGACAGAATAACTACCTTTTTCATCAGAGGATTATCAATACAATGACTTTACCTATACAATACTTACATAATATATTACAAAGACAACACGGAGAACTAAGGCAAAAGTAACACGAACCCGAATAAAAATAAAACCTGGGGTGAGTTCAGGTGCTCCGGTAGGGTAAGCAACTCCTGCTCCACTAGTGGCACCAATCGTGTTACTCAATAGTCAAAGCCGGTGTATAGTCACAATCGATGTTATTCATAAACGGTATAGGTACGGATTTGTATTCATGACAGTCGGAAGATATCCATTGTCATCTGTGAAATGGATATTTCGTACCGGTCAATGTACTGCGATTTTGGACATTTATTTGGTACCGCGTAAACAATAACGCTAACCCCCAACATTTATTTTACTTCCTGAAGGCATATTATAAAAGGTAAGTATCTTTTAAATTTTTATTTCAAAATTATATCTGTTGGTCTCTTTCTATTTGCAGATTTGTCAACTTTGTAAAATAAGCTGTTTTTGTACCAACAGGAACTCGAAGAATATTTGTTTTTATTTTTTTAATGCTTTGATACAGACAACATTTCGGCAAAAAATGAAAATATACTCTCTGTGGGAAGTTTAAAAATAATGATCTACTTAAAAATGATCTTTAGAGTTAAACTGGGATTACTAACAATGACGGAATTTGTCTGCAATTAAAGGGGCACAGTTGGTACCCATAGGAATTCCTACAACCTGTCGATAAATTTTATCGCCAAACTTGATATAAATATTGTCAAGAAGAAAATCAATTGGATTTGTCATCTCCTAACAATTCCAGTAAATGTATCTTTTGTAGTAACCTTTTTCATTCCCGAATAAAGCTCGATCACTGTGACAGCAATTATATTTTTCATATCATTAATCAAATCCCCACTTGATGAGATATGAATATTTCTGTGTTATAAGGTTATAGTGAAAAATAATATAAAGGGTTGGAAACAGTGTAAACATTATCAAATGGTTTATCGAAAGCGTGTAGTTTATCTGAAATACCAAGAGAATTTTTCAAACACTAAAAATAATTAACACCTTATTCACACTATTTATTGCAGTACTTAATTATAAGTTATTTATTGTGGAAATGCTAATTGTCAAAAGAACAGCAATTTTACTTGACGCCGAGAAAAAAAGGCATTTAAATGGTATTTTACGTAATTTAGGTAACCAGTACATGGTAAGGACTTATTAATCTTCAGCAGGTGCGTTAAGTCCTAAGTCCTTCTCAGTCAGTATTGTGACTGTAAGCTAATTGACTTTTAATTATAGGGTATACTGGGTTTAGAATAGGCACAGGCGCTCTGTCCTGGGGCATGGTCCCCTGGTAGACACCCTTTGTAATAATAAGTTCAAAAATATGACCGCCATTTTCGCCGTGTGGTGTGAGCCGCATTTATTCGAAGTGTGGTTAATGCCTGTATGCAACTGTATATCTTTGGGTATCGGATAACGACTTCCGTCAAACATGACTACAGAAGTTTTGTGACTGCGTGTTCCCGTGGAGTGAACTTATGGAATATTCGTGGATGTACGCTTTGTACAAATATTTGTGTATATATCTGACTAGGCCCGTGTCGAAAAATCGGCTGGTCATGCCAAGAACAACCTGATTATAAGTTTTAGCAGTTAGAAATTTTCTAAAGTTTATATTATCCCCGGCTGCTCTCGGGGTGGCTGAGTATTTATATATCCCGCTAAAACAACAGACGTCCCTTTAGCAGGGTTTTTACCGACAGGCGGAGAAACCAAACGGCCTATTCCTTTTTCCTGGGGTGGTATTCAAAATGAAATGAACATACAGAAAATAAAACTAACCTATGACCCCTTTCACGCCAAGATGTCGCCAGTCAACTAGGACGATTTTTGAGTTGCTCTCCCGATTCTTACGAACTGAGTAACGGGGAAAATTATCACCCCATTCGTCACCCCTGTATAATGAGTCTTATCATACACTATGAAAATTGTGTTACGTAGACAATCACAAAAACAAGACTTGTTCAAAGTCAAAACACAATTGATAACAAACCTTGTTCTCTTAAGCTAGGACATCAAACCACGAACACGAACGACTGAATTTAGTGTAAAAATATCATTTAAGCCAGAGAAAACAAGGTATTAAGAAGTGCCAAAAATAAACAAGTGGTTTGGTGAATACCCTTGGGAACATTTATTCCACCAGCAGAAGCATCGACCAAGTGGCTTCAAAATAAAGGTTTACTTAGGCCACGCCAAATTAATAACTTGTTCGTCAGACCGCCCGCAAGTCTAAAATTGCCGGTAAGAAAAAAATACTTTTTTCTGACACCCGCATCGCACACGTTAGCGCCCGCATCCGATTCAGAATTT
>JAULBM010301530.1:0-14762 GCA_032357055.1 Geukensia granosissima
CCAATTTTTTTGAAAAGTTGGATGAAAATCTAGTAATTTTTTTATTATGGCCTTAACAAGACAAACTGTAAGCAAGTTTTTCTTCCAAAAGGGGACCACTTAATACAAGTTTTGCTCTATAAAGGCAATCCTTGATACCTGTTAAAATGAAGCAATTACAAACACCATACTTAAACAGCTAAATTGTTTGATTTTTTTTCAAGGCCAACTCATGCAATTCCCAATTCATAATCATCAGATTCACAATTAAAACCATTATGAATAATATATAACTTCCCAATTAACAGCTATCAATCACCTCTATAAAACACATTAACACCTGATGAACGCACATTATCTATCAAAATTGCCTTTTTTCCTGCATAAATACGCATTTTAACCCTTTTGAACAGGAACCTGGGAATGGAACGAAATCGTCAGACAGACATGTTCAACATGACATGGAAAAACACTTAATAGACTTGTCATCTGAATCAACATTTATATTAAAATATTATTGATTCGACTCAGTCCCCTTTTAATGACACATGTAATACAGTCGGCCTAGAATATCGTTTTTTTCCATTTGTTCAAAATGTGTTTTTTTTTCCTTTCCGTGATACCATGACAGAGTTCAACTCAGTTCAATTTCTCTTTGTCGGATAATATCAATATTGAATTTTCGTACATTATTAATGATCTAAACCAACACTATGGAAGAATTTACATGTCAATATAGTCAGTTATTGAGGATATGTAGAATCATACAAAATCTGCTGGCTTTAAAATCATGTGGCGTTTTTCAACAGAGAGCAATTAGGAAGCCGTCCAAACAAGGCGACACGACTATGTAATGCACATAAATTGAAAATCATGTAAACAAAAAAAAATCTCGCAAAATGAAAACTACATGCTCTCAAATCATATAGATTTTATTTATTAAAATTATTGTGCTTCTTCTAATCCAATGTCACAAGGAGATCATTTTAAAAAAAATGACGATAGTTGAAGTGGGTGCATGACAAGCAACAAACAAAAAAATGTCTTGTGTCATCATTGGTTACCTGAACCATTCCAGAGACACAAAAAGCTAACCTTCCCATAATGATTTGTCAATTTCAACCAACCAAAACCCTGAGTTTCATCTGATAAAGTAACAAAGTTGATTCCAACAAAATACCATAGTCACAACTATAAACATGATTGTCCATGAGACTAGTTCAATATTGAATGTCATTTCATCTTCATCAGTCATTATGGTATACCGATCATAATAAAAATGGCGGTCAAATATTCATAGTTTCTCAACAATACAGACAAAGTCCAGAAGCGGATCCAGGGGGCGGAAAAGGGGGGCCCACTTTTTTGGACCTCTAAATTAATCAATTTTCTCTATTTCTAATGGAGATTAAGACCAAAATTTTCCTTTTTTAACATTTTAATGTTTCAAAGGGAGGGCCCTATTTCTGCCACTGAAGTCCTCACTGATTCTTCTGTTTATTTCATGAACTGAATTTGTTTCTAGGTAGTAAAAGTCTGTGAACATTTTCTAACAATCTAACGAGTTATTATAGTATTTAAATATTTTTTTGAAATTCAACCGACCTAAGCTGAGTTCATAACGTTAGTTACATCTAGAGAATGTCCGGGTGTTTTTTTAATAGTCACATGGATAATTATTGTTTTGGTATATTTTAACCCAACTTGAAAATGCTGGCTGTCTGAGTTTAACTCTGGTTTAACTATGGTTCAGATTGGACAGAATTTAGTATTCTGTTTAATGTTTTATGCACTTATTCTTAAGTACAAAATGTCTTGTTTTGGATTTCTGTTTTTTTCCTGATTTTTTTGTTTGGCTAATGATTCCCCCACTTTCAGTGACTTTGTATTATTTATTTTTCATCAACAAAACAATTTGGCGCCAAAACAAGAATGTCTGCATGTTTCCCTTTCTGAAGACATAAAATAGATCTCGAATGATGAAAATGCATCATATTTTATTATAAAGATGATTTGTCACTGCCTCGTAGAATGTCTGCAATCACATGAAAATCCTACATATGATGTAATAAGTTTAATCCCATCATTCCAATGAATATGGCACATCAAATGCATACTTCTACAAGTCTGACCTGATTGAAAGAGACAGATCTTATGCAAATGAAATCAACATTCCTATGCACAATGGCGTAACGCCATTCCCTTCTAACTGCTTTAGAAGCTCACCAAAAGAGATAATTCCTGGAAGACATGCATGTTTATATCATTGTAAAAATAGTTACACAATAGAAAAGACGTACAGTCTTTGTTGAAAGAATTAGAAATTTCAGTCTGCCCAAGACGAAGACTTTGTTCAATCTATTGAATTTTTTTTAACATGGAATTCAGATCTAAAGTTATACACTAAAAAAAGGGAAAAAAAATCAAATGAAGACATTACACAGGAAATGACCAAACCACAAATGGAAAACAAAAAAGTACCTAAGACTAACATGCAAGCAAGATATACATGTGAATGAATGTCTGCTGAAGTTTGTCACAAAAAATGAGATGGTAAAATGTTTTCACAAGATTGTTGTGCAGACTGTATTTTACCAGTTTATTGAAAAGTTTGGAAGAAATAAAATATTCCTGAACCTGAAGCTTAATAAAAGTTGTTTGTTATGATCTAAATTTTCATACAATTTGATTAACCTCGATAAAAATATGATATAAGAAGACCTGTACATAATTTTGAATAATAGCAGTCATTTTGGCATTTTCTGGTAATTTGAATATTTGTTTTACCAAAAAAAAAATGATTTGGACTCCTAGTATTGGAATCATAACATGCATCATGATGGTTAATCCAGGAAAACCATTTGTACCCAATGAAAAAATTGTAAAGGAGACTGGGTTGCTGTCATTCCAGCCTGTATTCCATACAGGGGCCTTTTACAGCTACCTTCATGATATGGACTCCAGTATATTATTGAAGGCCATACTGGGACCTGTAGAAGTTTACATTCTACTGTCATTTGGTGGATGCTGTCTCATAGACAATCATAACACATCTCCTTTTTCTATAAAATTTAATGAAATCTAATTTTAAAATTCCTTGGCCCATACAGACTATCATACTACTTCCTAAAATCTCTGTCTCAGAGGTGTATGAAATAATTTTTCAAATAAGCCATGTTTCCCATAAGCCTAAGTTGAAATGGACCAAGATATCTAATACCGTTTTCATGCAAATTTATTTCTCTCGTTAAAACGCCTTTTCAACTCAAATCTTCTTTAAACTTAAACAAAAACACTTGCCTTTTGAAAATAAACGAATCATGAAATATTTGTCGAATTATTTAGATCTCCACATTCTTGCGGGTTTTTTGCCAATAAGCAAATCTATTGATGTCTTGTAGACAGATCAGTGTACTTTTAAGTTGCAAGCTAATTAGTTAACAATGACTTTACAATAGTTTCGTTCACGTCTGAGAACCCGCCAGACATTTATATCCAATTTTACACCAGCCAATATACAATAATCCCAAAGCGATTCTCACCACGACTGAAACTGTCTGATCTAAACAAATACATGTAGTTCCAAAATTGTGTATCATAATATTAACAATTTGAGTTCATTTTCAATCAGTAATATTTTGCGATGGCGGCAATGGCAAAATGAATCATTTGTGAATATTTATTTTCTTTTGATTTCTTTGTTTTCTTTTTACTAAAATCTTTTTCTTGTGTTTCAGATTTGTATCAATTTGTTTTTCCAGAGGGAATGCCACTAAGTTGAAGAAAAACTTTGCATTGGACAATACTCAAACATAGTTTTTTTGTTCCATTACATAACTTCAGGGAATCAAGAACAGCTAGAATTTAAATTTCAAATTACTTTGCCCCCCTCCCCCAAAGCACTTTGTGACAAAGACTGCTGCAGATTCCATTGTTAGATTGAAGATTACATAATAATGAACTTTCATAAACTGATTGATTTCTGCAGTGGAACCTTTAATCAAATTGCACAATTCTGCAGTGGTTACCATGACAACAGACACAAAAATCTTGGTAATTTCAAACTCTTTTTGCAATGGCAATCAGAAGAAATTTCCATTGTCAAACTGCATTCCAAGATGGTGGTTTATTCTTAAGACAGAAAGTTAATTTGAATCTGCCCCATGCAATTAATTCAAGAATTATACATGACAATGTGTTTTTTGTTATCAATTTACAATATAATTTAAAAAAAAATTAATTTACAATTATTCTGGTAGACTGTTTACTTGGCAGTACATTTGGATTTGTTGTCAAAGAATCACATACATCCAGAGAAAAATCTAGACATCTATGGATTTTGAAAACCAACACCACACTTTGAATTTTGCCATATACATGTTATCACTAGATTATAAAATATAGGGATAAAAATACCCTAGTTATTTTTGGTATAAGCAAAATGCAAAATGTCAGACTCTTCCATTTTTTTTTATACTAGATCCCCTCTATTTGACTGTAACCAAGACTCTTTTACAATGTCCCCACTTTTACATTTATCCTACTGTCCTAGATTTTTAGAAATTCTATAAGATTTCATTACATGAAATAGCAAAATGTTTTTGTTACCAAAAAAAATGAAAAGTAGATATGGCGTAAATGTGGAAGAGGTCGCAGCACTCCATCTCAAAAAGCAGATGTAAAAAATTAGATTAGAATCTAACATCTCCACAAGGCTAGCATCATTACCAAAAGGAATTCGAAGATACCAAAGGGGCAGACAAAAAAGTCAATTTTTTCAGCATTTTGACATTTTTTTGTTATGTGTCAACAAGACGTAGTAAATTCCTCTAAATACAAAAATATCCTTTATCCCACTTCAAAAGAATTTTTTTATATCTTATACACTTTCAAATCCTATTATACAAAGCTTAAAAATTGATTTTAATATTGAAATTTTGATGCAAGTATTGTTATATTTTAAAGCTTTTAAGTGTACTCAATTTATCAAAGATCTGTCCTATAGAAATTGCAACATTCTTAATTAATGAAAATTAGAAATTCAATACCAATTCAGTACCTTTTAACAAAGACATGCATGTTACATTAACTATTCTTAATGACATAATAGCGGTCTTTATTGAAAACAATTTTCTTAATTTCACAAAAATGCATTCAAAGTCAAATGCATAGGTCTCCATGCCTGAAAAAGCTAGAATGAAAAAGTGTCAAAGGTCAGCCAATCTCATTCTCTATAAATATTTAAGACACCAGACAATTAAATAAAAGCACCCAGCCAAACCTATCTCCACTGAAACTGGTGGGGCATGAAATTCAATTGTATAATTTTCAAACCAATAGTTCTGAATATAAACATTTCATAGTTTTAATGTGGGTCATTTGCATGTTTTATCAATGTACTTTAAAAATATTTCAACTTTTTTTTTTAAATTATACCTAAAAAGCATATGATTCCAAAAACACAGATATACTCATTCTAATAGATATCGTTCAGACATTCCTAAGATTGAATTACAGGAGCAAATAGATGCCAATTTTAGTACATTTACTAAGGGTATGGCCCTATTTGGTACATTTACTAAGGGTATGACCCTATTAAAAACCATGCACGGGAAAATTAAAAATCTCTAAATCTACTGGTAATATTCGGTTCAATAAAATTTTGAAAAATCCGTTGCGCAAAATCATTCCTGGTGGCCTAGTATTAATAAACTAAAGGAACTATGGTGTCAGTCATCTGGTCAGACTGAGATGTCAGCTCCATGGACCAGAGTTAATTTCTGTGAATTTTGACTGAAGGACCTGCAGAGATTTGTTATTCACTGCATATGCAAAAGAACAGAGATAATTTATCATTTGCACATCCATACACTCAGTGATAATCAAAATAAGAGTCATCTCCCTTTCAACCATATATGGTATCTTGGCATATGTTTGTCTTACAAAATATTCAAGCTTATTTTTTTCCATTTGAACCAAACACGCATAAAAACTCCTTCATGGTCCAAAGATTTATCATAAATTTGAAAACAGTACAGAAAGAGAAACAAAATCCATTTTGATTTTTCCTCAAGGTAAAATTTCCTCATATTTTGGGAACATTCAAGAAGAAACTTCCTTCTTTAAAACATAATCAGATAAAAGTCCTAATATAGATTCACCTAATAGATATCTTTGATTGACTAAAGACCAACACAATCCAACTAAAGACCAACACAATCACCCAATCCACTATATTCAATTTGTTCATAATCTAGTGTTAATTTTCTCAACTGGACAATATTTATTTCTGGCTATTTGTTGATTTATTGTCAGAAATCAAATAGGAATATAAATTGTTTTACTAATCAGTATCTTACATAGTTTCAAGTACAACCTAGGAGCATTATGAAAATTAAAAAAAAAACACAAAAAGTCAACATGGGCACTGGAATTTGGAGAATTCCCCACAAACCACACATGACCTCAACCTTAAATGTTTGATCATTTCTTGTTTTCTCCTTTATTTCTTAACTGTATAAACCAAGTTTAGCTGAGATTGATTAAATATTTTTGATTTATTGTGTCACAAAAGCAAGTCTACAATCATGAAACATCCATGAGGCTATTCCATCGGATACATCCACGAGTTAGCAAAAAAAAACTTTTTGTTCAATGCATGTATCAAGCTGTACAGTACACTATGAAAAAAAAGCAATTCAAGCTCGGAAAGCAAATTTTCATCTCTTGTTAAACCATGTCATATTTAATACACATGGTAAGCAAGCAAAAAAACACCAACTTCAAATTATTAGGAAGCAATTCTAACTCTTGACCTAATTAACAAAAATTCAGGAAGTAATACCACCTCTTCAAAATCAACTTTCCTTTTCACCAAAAATAAACATATAAGTAGCTGCGGGTGAAGTGACAAACTGTAAAAATTATTTCATAGAGTGGCCATGCAATAAACAGTTGAAAATCTCAGTTTTAATAATTTCTTATTAAACAGTTTTAAAAAAAATATGCCCAAATAAGGATTTGGGATCTTAAATTTTCTAACAGAAACAGTAACAGTCATAACAGGAAATAAAAATCTGCTTGGTTTACTGAACCCATTAAATATCAGTTTTTAAAAAGATGGCTGCCGTTGGGCCTAAAAAGTTTGACACAATTTCTTAAACAGGGAAGCAGGAAATCTCAATTCTACTGGGAATAAAACACCTGTTTACTTTTTAACAATGCTTGGTCAGTAAAACATCCTCATTTGACTATTTAAGATTACAACACAAAGCAGCAGGAAGATTTTATTCATCTTATCTCTAGAAACATACAATTTTCCTTATGCATCAAAATTCCCATCTTCACACTTCAAATAATTTCCTTATTGAGATATACTGACTTAAATTCTAAGAAATTTTAATATGACATGCCACCCAGGAACATCATTTAAAACTTAATTCAGGGCACAGTTTCATTAAACAATTGCTAATTTATCGTGCATGTTATTCCATTCATTTTCTACAGCCCAACATGTGCGTTAATTTAGCAATCGTTTATTGAAACAGCAGCTAGAAGCAGAAAGCCAGTGTATAAATTGCTCCAGAAAAATATCACAAGTCATGGGTTCTATCTTCAAAGCATGTTGTTCCATATTTATGAAGCAAATTGATCTATTTATTTTGGCACAACTTTCTCCAAAAAAGCAATATGTATTATAACCATGTAATTAAGTCTGTTAAAGCTGTTCTTGTTTATATAGAGATGAAAAACGAGGTTAATACCTTACATCACAGTTTCTCCCCTGTTTCTGCTTATTTCTAAAATATAAATTGGTAGAGCCTTTTCACTATTTTCAGCAGACTATATCATAATTTTATAACATAGAGAAAGTTTGTCTATGGAAAATGAATGCCCCTGATTCAGCTAACAGGAAGTAGACATATGGTAGACCTGGGTACAACTCATCCTGATAATGCTTAAGACCCATACACAAGCCGAGAAATCTTTAACGAAAATTGACGAACATACCAGGGTAAAACTTTATGCCCTGTCGTCTAAAGGTGGAAGCATGAAAAGACTAAAAATTGTCCATTTTACCACACTATGGTTTCAACATGACATTCTTCAGGAATTAAAAATTTCCTTTTTGGTTTTAAGATGACAGAAGCTGATGTCAAGAAGTCAAGTGTGGATGCTGAGGAAAAAAATGAATTCTTATCTGGCCTTAGACTTTGCAAGGGGCAAAAAGTTAAACCAGTTTTAACCAAGGAAAATGAACCGGAATAATAAAGTTCCAACAATTCTGTAACATTTTTAGATAGTTCCTTGTAAAACTCCGCTGAACTGATTATGTGTCTTCTGCTTTCATCTGCAGTGTCAGAAAAAAAAGGAGTCAAAGACAATATTATTGTGCACTATAGTTAAAAGTCAAGCATGACCAGAACATTCAACCTGATGGTTAACAGCAATAAGGTTAAAGAACGGACATTTTCTGGTCTGGTCATTCACACAGAAATCTTTGCCTTCTGGGGCAGACGACACCATGATATAATCCCAAATGTCAACATGTATTTAATGCATGAAAGGATAACCATATTAATATGTATTAACCAAACATTGTGTTTAGCCCTGTAGAAATTTCCATAATTCCCAGTGTGTGTTTACAAAATAAATTAATTAAATAAATATTTTTGTTGAATTTTTGTATTATTTTTGATTTAAATCAAACAAATAATGTCTGACAGTGTTTAAGTAAAAAATCTCTAGACATAACACTGCTGTTTTCTAAGTATGCTGTGCGATTCCTACAGTTATATTTTTTCAAACTGCCAACAAAATGGAAGGATTCAATATACAAAACATAACTTAAAATGACAGCGAATTCATCAGTGGTTGCACATGGTTAGTATTTTCCAATGACTTGACGAATTGCTTATGCTTCTTTCTCTCAGTTGATCTTGAGCTTGTGTTTGGCGCTACTTTTCTAACAAAGTTTGTTATACATGAAAGTCTGCACGTCTGCTAGGTGTTAGTTAAAATTAACAAATAAGGTTATACACAAATACTTGTAAAAACAATACCAAGGAGAAACTAAATAATATTATTGACAAGGGACTAAAAAATGAAATTTCCTGTACAAGACAAATGACGTAGGGCATGTTAATAGCTGTCCATAACCCTGGGAACTTACATTATGCCTTTTCTCAGCATGACTTAAGATAATGTATTTCCTTAAAAACTGACATTAACGCTAAAAGTCTTCCTTCATTTTTCTAGCAAAAAATTTAACCGTGACAAAATGAAGAAAAATCTAGTCAGAAACAGAATTCAATTCTAATTTACAATGGTAATCCAAAACCCAGCATGTGCCATCATTTCAGGATGAATTTAATATAAAATCGAAAAACTCTATTGCAGTGCAGGCGACAGAAAAATTATGTCATTACCAATTTGATTATGGGTAACATTATTATCTAGAGAAATTAATTACTTTATTACTAATAAATAACAACTATCTAGTCTACAGAATTACTTTGTTCATTACCGATCACTAAAAAAACTGATACTAATGTGATTTGGCAATCAAATAAATCGTAAAATTGTCCCTGTTTTTCTGTAATGCTATTTAATGTCAACTTGACTCAATCAATTCCGGAAACATTGAATTGCGTCCCTGAATTTACTTCAAATAAGTTTATAGTGAGGGTGTCTCAAGTATTCATGTTCAGAAGTCGGCTTTAGCGCAAAACTAATTCGGTCACTAAATTCTGGCTGCAAATGGAATTTGTCTACATAAAGATGTCTCGAGTCTACTTATCTCCATCAGTCTGACTTTCTTAACCTGTCTCAATATTTCCTTCTCATAAATAAGGAACAAATTTTACTTTATCTGAAAATCTTACTTATTTGTTAAAAAAAAATAAACATGACAAAATTCTACTTGACAGAAATAAAAATCAGTTGAGGACTTTATGACAAAGTTGATAATGTTGTTTAAACATTATAGGGATAATCAGATTTTAAGCAATTGCAGTGAAACACAGAAAAAATGTGTCCATGCAACACGGATGCCCCACTCCAGAAAACAAGAAGTAGACATATGATGGACTTGAGAAACTGTATAACTGTATAAAAACTAGGGTAATGCTTCAGACCAAATATCAGATAAATCCAATAAACACAAGCCAAGAAATCCTTGACGAAATTTGACCGACCTACAGAGGGGGTTAAAACCTATGCCCTCGTCCCCTAAAGGCAGAGCATAAAAAGAACAGATTTACTGTATATTTGAAACTTCGCAGTTACAATTATTCTAGTACTTTGAAAATTTTGAATGTTCTTGATCTCAAGCATCATATCAAATATCGTAGATTCCTAAGCAAAACAAGTCATGAAGAAGAAGAATGTTATTTGTGTAAACACATTATTATTTGTAAACACATTATTCAGTGTTTAGTTGACAAAAACTTTCCATTTTTTAATGCCAAGTGACTAAATTGTTGAAATGTATTTACACAGGTTATCATAAAAAAGAATCAATTTGATTGTATAGCTTGAACATAAAAGTGACGTCTGCTTATTTTACTCAAGTTTAGCAATACCAATGGATTCCACCCACCGGAGACTCCTAGTGCTATAACAGGTCTTAATTCTTTGTGACTTTCTGGCAAAATCTATCAGTTGATGCATGTTTAAGAATTGCTATTAGAGCATGGATTTTTCCAAACAAGCTACCTAACAAAACAAAAACCTTAATACTACAGCAGCAACACATCTGTAGGTGTAATCCATTATAATGGGTTTCAAAAAACACCAATGGCTTGTGGGTTCTTCAATTTGTGATCATCAAATAAAATTACATTAAAAATAATTTTTTTTAGTTTCCTTATTATGTGGTTCAAGTGAACAAAATCCACAAAAATTGGTTACTAACAAACAAGGTAGACTTCCCAATAACTATGTTTAAATTTTTCTTTTTAAACCAAAATCTTTACAAGTGTAAAACTGTGTATTCTTACTCCTCCTGTGACAGTTGCCATTGAAACGGGTAGACGACTAAAAAATTTCACAGTTTAAAATAAAAACATATTTCATACCTTTATCGAGTCGAAGCAGGCTGTGACTCTGCCATTTTGAACCTCAACATGTGGTGGCGGGTGAGCAAACTTGCATTCTGTGTCTGGTCGCGTACATTTGTTCCTCTGAAACTCACGGCAAACTTCTAAAGTCAACCATCGTGAGTCTTTTACATTGTTAGGAATTAAAGTTCCCATCGTTCCAACGCCTAAATTCACCATCGCGTTATTCACCATTGCCATACCAATTCAATATCAAATATTGTTCTTTGAAATAAAAAACGTAACTTGCTTTGTAGAAAAAAAACTATGAAAGACTTCAGGGTAAACTTTCACAAACAAATATTGTAGAAACTTCTTAACACGTTATAATAAAAAATATGTAAAATTGATCACAAATAATCCACATGTATTGTACACTTCAATGCCGATCACAGGTCACATGGGTTTCTATATGAATCGTGTATGATCTAATAATGGTTGTTGTGGTAATGTGTGAAGTTTATTATGATATGATGTAGTTCTTCCTCCGACAGTTGCTTGATTTTCTGAAAATAGAGAAAAAAAATTCAAATTCTACATTTTAAATTGATTCAAAAACTTACCGACTGTTCTTTTTCTGCATCAATAAAATTTATAATACATATTTTTTCAACATACACGTATTTTAAAACT
Source organism: Geukensia granosissima (assembly GCA_032357055.1). Lineage (NCBI taxonomy): Eukaryota > Metazoa > Mollusca > Bivalvia > Mytilida > Mytilidae > Geukensia > Geukensia granosissima. The sequence goes on from JAULBM010301530.1 coordinate 11,712, forward strand.
TAGTCCATATGATTTTTTTCTTGACCATTACTTAGTCCATATAATTTTTTTCTTGACCATTTGTTAAAGCTGACTAGACAAGAATAAAAATATTCTGAAATTGACAATACATGCTATTCTAAAGAATTACAGTAAAAAATAAAGCAAACCGGTCTGTAAGTGGGATCCCAGTTATATAAGTTAAGCAACAGTAGCCCAAGTTTTGTTAACAAGCGCTCTAAGCTCATAAGGAAAAAAAACTTTATGACTATGTCTTTTTATAAAAGGCAGGAAGTTAAAATGGGGAAATATTAAAAATGTCATTCGACACCTGCTTATTGTAACACAGGATGACATCAAGGGCTACTGCTTGTATTTATAAACAGGAAGTTTGCTCTCGAGTACAAGCTTCGCCATTTTAAAGATAAATTGGTCAAGAAATTCTGGACAATTCTTCCTTTCTCTTTGTAGTTGAAGTGTAGAATTTTCTCAGAAAATTTGTAGTTTTCCAGTATTATGTTCCTTCTAAGAAATTAAAAATGCTATGCTTACAACAATGGAGAACAGACTCATGTCACATGGACTTCAAAGATTTCAATATACATGTACTCTTTGTTCGCATGAAAATGATTTTAACTTTACAACATTGAAACATTTTTCAGAAATTATATAAAAATTAGCAATGTAAAAAGTTCTGTCTACTACATACGATTTCAACATTGTCCTGTCCTTATTTATCAGATTCTTTTTTAATGTACTGAAAAGTCTTCTACATATTTGCATTAAACCCTCATACATACCCAGAAACACAAAAAGCTGACAGTCTTCAACAAACAAAAAAGCCAGACAGTCCTAAAGCATGAACTTAATTCACTCAACAACTAATAGCTAGTGTATCCAGAAGCGAGCTTAAGGACCCAAATAAAACTTCTTTTTGGCAAAAAATCTTCTACATGCAAGGTATGCAGTGAATGTTGGAGGGGAAATGATAGCATCTAAATTTCCTTGTTGCTCCAGAAACAATGGATAGTTTATGTCAACTCTCATTAGCCAGCAAAGTTGAGTAAGATCTGATAAACATCAGGCTGAGATATGTTAAGAACTGTCAGCAGTCTCATACATCATTGATGTTACTGTGTATATATTTATCTCCCTTTGTCAATTACCTCTTATGTTTGGAGATAAAATTGGTTAATTGAAATCAAAGGTCTGATAAAAATGGACATCAGAACTTTTAATACCTAACATCAGATGTTGCTAAGAAAAATATGCAATGAAATCAACACACATATAAACTTCCCTTCAATTTTTACCTTCAAATTATTTATTCTGGCCCACTCATACCTTTTCTTGGTTTATAAGATTGTCTAAATAAGACGCACCTAGAAGTATCACGTACTGCACTCATGTTGAATAATAATTGTGCATATAATTTTGTCGGAAAAAACAAATAATAAATTTTTTCCCATATTACAGGTAAATTCAACATTGCCCTGCTGTGATTTATCAGTTTATTTCTTAATTTAATTTAAAAAAATAATTATATAATTTCACTCACAAGATCACGTCATGTCCGTCTTGAAGAGAACACAAAGATGAATAAATAAAAGTAGAGAAAAGATCGAAATGACTCATTCACATAGTTGTCGACCCTTGGCCATGAAAAGGTGTTCCCCACAATGAACTGCACATGTACAAATAGTGTTTTGCATAACGTAATTGTCCTGAAACTCATGACTCTTGTGTAGCCTTTTTTGTTATTTGGACTTTTGCTGGGGCTACACGTGTAGCACACAAGAGTCATGAGTTTCAGGACTACATAACGTAAGAAATCTGTCGAGATTTTTTAATTTGTATTCGCTGAGGCTACAGACTATAAAATCGATTATCTATACATTCATATTTGTCACATCCAATCTCTTTTAACTTGTCACTGAATGGACCAATCCGCTGAAAAATTATGCCATAATATTAATTAAAAGATTAATTCTGTAATATTTAGATTATGTAGCTGTTTAATCAATTTATCAACTTTCTGCTCTCCTGATAAATTCTTACATATCGCTTGGTACCCAGGCATTTATAATCATTTTTGTCTACAAAGATTTTCTGTTCTTTTTTTGTCAAAAGATATATTTACATCATGGCAACTGGTTTCGGAATTTGAATTACCATTGTGGCACTGGCAAATTTTTTGTTTGACATCCAAAAATTTTGGTTTTGCCAGTCCTATGATTCACAGAGCAAAAAAAGTTTTCATGGACTCTGCAACTGTATCTGTTTTTCCCCTATTTCAGAATTTAAGCCTTGTAAAACTGTAAGAAAATTTAAACATCCCAACCTTTCTTTACAACCCCCAACTTTTACAGATAATCTTTCTTAAGATTATAAAAGATACAGTCAAAATGGCTTTAAATGTCAAGCAAGAAAAATTCAATTAAAGGCCCATCAAATTTATGCAAAAGTTAAAATTTTGACCTTTTTTATTATCTAATCTCTTATGAACAAACTTTACAGTGAATAAAATTTTATCAGCATTTTATCTCCCGCTTAAACTTCATAAAAATTCAAGATGAGGTTAATGCTATTATCTTTTCTATTCTTGCAGAAAAACATCACACTTAGCACTACTTAAAACACATTAAAAATCAACCCATAAAATTCCTAATGCTTTACACATACATATTATCGCCATTAACCTCTAAACTTGAAGGTAAAATTTGACATCAGGTTAATCCAAAACACTGCATTTGACATCTGCAATGATTGTGCAAACACTTGTATGAAAATGTCAACACATTAACAAATTATTCATGATTTTTTTCTTGTTTTTAGCAAACAATGCAATTTCGAACAATATTAACCAAATTTGAATTCAAATTCCTTATTGAATATAAACCATATTCTGGACACACATCAAAAGTTTTGGATTAAGCTTATTCTTAACTAGTCCTGAAACTCATGACTCTTGTGTAGCCTTTTTTGTTATTTGGACTTTTGCTGGGGCTACACGGATAGCCCCCACAAAAGTCCAAATAACAAAAAAGGCGACACAAGAGGCCTGAGTTTCAG
>JAULBM010301541.1:0-14759 GCA_032357055.1 Geukensia granosissima
AAAATTTTTCTTTATCATTGTGCATATTCGTGACTGACAGAGCCATCCTGTATGAAAAGAAATTTAACTTTTGTTAAAGAACTTTGAGCCATCAAATCTGCCGACTGATCATTTCTGTAAAAGGCGCATATAGTGACTTTTGATAAATTTTCATCGTTAGAAACAAGGAAGCGTCATATCCGTAATTGTGCACGATTTCGTTAATTTTGTGATTTTTGTTAGGTATGAATTCCTACGTTTTTGTTCCAATGTTATTAATAAGAGATTAACCTGGTATGAAACAGCAACATACTCCTCATGTCAGTTTCTCAAAATCAACAAAAATCATATGTGTACAAAGCGCTTTTCATGATTAACCTTTATCAATAACGTTTAATGTCAAAATATTGAAATTCAAATTAATACTGCCTTTGAACATAAATCAAATATTAAGAAAGACATTTCCAAAATGGAAGGCCGCAAGTGCGGGAGGTCTGGGTTCGATCCCCGGCCGGGTCAAACCAAAGACCTTCAAATTGGTATTTTCTGCTTTTGCGCTAAGCACGCAGCATTTAGGAGTAAGAGCAAAGACTGGTCGACCCAGAGTCATAATAATGTGTATGGGGTACAGTGGCATGTCCTCCTGCGGACTGTTGCTTTCATGAGCTAGCACCTTAGAAATCTGACACAGCATGTCGGTCTATCTAGAACAAAACAGGGTTCATTCATCATCAACATCATTATTCATTTCGTCCTGAATATGCATGAAATATAAGCCGCTGAACGTTAAGCAACAATCAATCAATCAATCAACCAAAATGAAAGGAAATTGTGTGCAACACCTTTTCAACTGCTTTCTTGTTGAAACACAAGTCAAAAACGCCAAGAAGCCCTAGAAGAAATTAAGAACCCCAAATCGTGTACAAAAATCACAAGAAAAATTCCAATACCGCTTTGAACACACACACACACACACACACACACACACACACACACAACCCCTTATATCACCATGTGTTTATTTAACATTTCTTCATTTTCTTGGAAAATCCAAGAAACATAGTTTGATTATTAACACATGGTTTTTGTATATATTGTTTCTCTGAACATGATCAAGGAATTTTTAAAGAGCCAATTTTGTAACATTTTTGAAGAATTATATAAAATTAGGCTTGAAAACAAATACTGACAAAGTAAAGAAATATGTGTCTACCTTTATGCGACAAATGAAATGAAGTTATAGTAATGGATTTTTTAAAATATAATTGGAAAATGCCTTTTATTTAAATATAATGAAACCTTATTTGTAAAGGAAACGATAATTTTGTTGTTTTAATGAATATAGCTTTTAGGACAAGGAACTATGATGGAAACGAGGTGAACAAACCATGCTCTGTACCAAGACCAGTACCCAAAGCGAAATTCAAAAGTCCCAAAAATAAAAGTCTTCGGGAAGCAATCTCACCCAATCAGGATTCCACAAACATATCGTGGATAAGTATCAAACGTCAATTTTACGCGCATTTTTAATTTGGCTCGGCGGAAATCGACTTGTGTATGCTCTTGGAGTAAAATGCTACGAGCTTTGCAGATGAGCATTAAATACTAGTTTTAGTGATTTGGCACGACCGGGGGATTGAACTCCAGCTCCCGGCGTAAGCATGCTGCCACAAGACCACACAGACAGTTTTAAGCAGGTTTTAGACAAAAAAACTTAAGTAGTTGTACAAAAGTCATCAAATCCATATAAAACCAAGGCTCTCCAGGGTGGGGGGTCTTTCACCTAATACAGCAATAATATTGAAAGCTCTTGTTCGTATGTATTTCACATGTGCCGAATGAGTGTGATGTCGCGACTGCTTCGGTCATCTTTAATTTTCAATTAACACCGCAAAAAATAATAAAATATAAGAGATACAAACTTAATGCTAGAGAACTATTCAAGGATCAGTTATGCCAAATAAACAGTTTTAAACGAGAAGAAATAACCAGAGGCTCTCAGGAGCCTGTATCGCTCACCTGATAAATAAACTTAAAAATTCGACAAAAAAGGGAAATGACTCCAAGACAAGTAATTGCATTATCTCCACAATTGCAGGGAAGAAAGTTCTCATAATGTTGAACAAATTTGCAATAATAACTGTAATTCTATCTGAAACCGTTTTCGAGATGTATGATGAAATATATGTAAATTTTTGAAATTCGACAAAAAAGGGAAATAACTCCAAGATCGGTCATTGAATTTTCTTCAAAATTTCGGGGCAGGTAGATCCCATTATGCTGAACATATTTGCAGTTTAAATTTTAATTCTATCTCTAATAGTTTTCTAGATATATGATGAAATATACTAAAAAATATAAAAATTCGACAAAAAAATGGAAATAACTCCAAAACCGGTCATTGAATTTTCTTCAACATTTCAGGGAAAGTAGATCCAATTATGCTTAACATATTTGCAGTTTAAAGTTTAATTGTATCTCTAATAGTTTTCGAGATATATGACAAAATATATTTAAATTTTAAAAATTCGACAAAAAAGGATATAACTCCAAGACCGTTAATTGAATATTCTTCAAAATTGCAGGGAAGGTATATCTCATTATGCAAAACATATTTGTAATTTAAAGTGTAATTCTATTTCTAATAGTTTTTTAGATATATGATGAAATACATATAAATTTTGAAAATTTGGCAAAAAAGAGCAATAACTCCAAGACCGGTTATTGGATTTTCTTCAAAATTGCAGGGTAGATAGATCTTGTCTTGCTGATTAATTTTACCTTCGTCAGATTTTTGATTTCTGTAACAGTTTATGAGTCCGGACGACGGACGACGGACGCCAAGTGATGGCAAAAGCTCACATGACCCTTTGGGTCAGGTGAGCTAAAAAAACGAAAAACAAAAACAATGATTATTTTCTAATTTACTCATGAGTATAGAAAAAACTATGTATAGAAATCCGAAATATTCAAAGAAATTCGAAGATACCAAAGGGGCAGACAGAAATCGTTAAGTCGGGAGACAGACAAGACCATGCCCAACAATATGAAACGAAAGACTAACAAGGAAAACACAACACTACACTGAAAACTGAAGATACCCCGCATAATCCAGGGTGAGTTTAGGTACTCCGGAATGGTATGCAACTCCTGCTCTACTAGAGGCACCCGTCGTGTTACTCAGTAGACAAAGCCGGTGTATAATCACAATTGATGTTAGTCACAACCAGTATAGGAACGGATTCGTATTCACGACAGCTGGAAGATATACATTGGATATTTTGTACCGGTAAACCAAATCATGATGGGGACCGAAAAACTTCCGGAGTGATAAATCTTTCCCTTGGCTCAGTAGCTTTCTTGTCAGTTGCACCCTTCTATCAATAAAATCATGACAGAAAGCACAAGCCATGGAGTAGCGTATCAACTGAGAAACATACACTCCGTCTACAGGTGCGGCTGGAATGTTGCTAGACATGAACGAAGTTTACAATCGGAAAATCAAAGTCTTCTCTCTTGTCCTAAAGTTTAGTTCTTAACCCGCACTTACTGTCTACTTCTTTAGTTCTTAACCCGCCCTTACTGTCAATTTCTAGGTGTAAGTCTAGGTAAGAAGCAAACCTTTCTTTTTCTGTAGTAGCTTTGATTTCAAGTTCAATAGGATAAACGCGGTCAACATAGTCACCAAATTTAGAGTTATTCAGTAAAAGGACATCATCTATATAGCGGAACGTGAAACCAAAAGAATGAGACAACGTTTTCTCTTCTCTCTGTAGAAGGCCCTGTGTTCAATTCAAATGTTGCATTAACTTTATTGCATTGCACTTTTGAAGTTTTGTGAGGATTTATTTATATGTTAAAAATCTTCTTTTCTGAAACTACTGAGCCAATTGCAACCAAACTTTGGTGAAATGGTCCTTAGATGGTCTTTTACCAAAATGGTGTCTGGCATCCCCGCCCACCAAAATGGTGTCTGGCATTCCCGCCCACTAACCAAGATTGCCGGCACAGTCGAACTGTGTTAAAATAGGACCGTTTTGGAAATTCATTTGAAAATCTTCTTGCCTGAAACTACTGAGCCAATTGTAACAAAGCTTTGGTGGAATGGTCCTTAGATGGTCCTCTACCAATATTGTGTCATTCAGGGAGATTTTTCCACCTCATTTTAATCCACGCTTTATTAACTGCTTAATTCGATTTAATTTGTGGGTACAGCTGCATAAGTTCATGTTTGAAGTCGTCCATTTGATATCTCCTGATCGTGTTTACATTTGCACTAGTCAGTTCTGTCACAATCCCCATTTTGCCAACAATTAACTGTAGTTGGTTCCTTTGAAATCCCTTTAATTGTAATGTTTAAAAGTACATTTCTGCTTTGGACGGCTTTCTCCATGTGAATGGTGAATGTTCGAAAATTGAATCGTACATAATTATCCATGAGAAGTATCTAGTGACAGTCTCGTCAACTTACAGTTCTAGTGGCAATCCCAGCTTCTGTTTTACATTATATGTAATGTTTTCCTCTTTCAGTCGTCTGTCAGATAATGTAGCGCCTGAATTTTGGGCAACAGAGAAAACAGTTGTTACTGATTTATAATTCTGTGCTTTCTCCTGAGAGTTGAAATCCTACAATATCCCTCTGTAAATTATGCTTAACACATTTGAAAAGGTATAGGCTGTATACAGTTTTGTTAACTTCTTGTGAAGAAGTACAGGCGAGTTGTCTGCTCTTTAAGTAGCAATCTCATTAAAATTCAGGCAATATCAGTGGTGAAGAGAAAAAACCCACCCACCTGTAGTTGATTTTTCAGACTCCATACCTCATAAGATAACACGATTACAGCCGTTTCTCAGTCAAGGCTTTTGAGACAATAATACATTTATATCTCTTAAAAAATCAACTAAATCAAGAACGATAACTTTTGCAAATGGTCGTTTTCATATACATTCTATGTAATTTTTATCTCAATATTACACGTCTCAAATGGCAAACAAATGATAGTTATTTATTTATACACTAACAGTCCCTAACTTTAAAACAAGTTAATTTTTGGATGGTTTTCGATCTGGTAAATCACCTCCAGTATGATTTTAAATTGGTTGGTACTTAAATACTTGCTAAATGTTTGCCATGATAGGGGCTTGATTATTAAAAAGCCTGAGCATGGTGAGCAATTTTCCTCCTGTTAATTTGGCTCAATCTGTAAGATGAAAAAGTTTAACCATAAGGCCAGACAAAAGGAGAGAGTCAACAGACACGGTAATCACGAGTACACGAACAAGACGGGACGTGACAAATATACGTAGCTATAGATATCTGGATTTAGTCAGTGATGCAAAATGATAGCATTTTTATTATATCTACCGTAAATCCTTACGAAATCTAAATCGAGATGGTCGACCAAATGCATTATTATTTGGTAAAAGGCTTTCCTATTTGAAATAAATAATTTCTTTTAAAAATAGTTCATGGTGGTTTTGCAAAAAGATAGAAATATCACTAGAAATGCCTGCAATACTTTTGATGCTGTTTTGTGTAAGTTCAACAAACAAATGAACTGAGCTGATATGTTTACAAGATTTCACATAATCTAGACATAGTACAGTATTGATTCCAAAAGCTGATAATTCGTCGAGTATTTATGGACTTGGTTTCTTTTTTGTAAATTCTGCTTTACTACAGAGATTGTGACGTCGTCACGTTCTTGTGTCCTATCTCTTTTTGTTCAGCTTAATTTGAGCACTTTAACATCAAGGTCGTTAAGAAATCCAACCGCATGTTGTCAACGTCTTCCATTGAGTTATTATGTGATAAAGGCTTGAAACTTTTATTATAATGAAAAAGCAAATGTTCCATTCAAATTCTGAAAAGTTTTTGTTGTAATTAACACATATAGGCGATGCATATTTTCTGCTGAATTTGAGCAGCAACATGGTGACAAATAACTGTTGATCATAATGATTGGAACAATTTCTCAAAATTGATGTAATTGAGACATGTACAACTCTGTTGATCTCTTTCGAACCATTTTGATGCCTATGAATTCCATTTGAAAATTGTGACGTTTTACTTTCTCTACATTGTAGCTTACCCTGTGATGAGTTCTTAAAAAAGTGAGAAAGTGTCTAATTCAACCCAAGATTCATCTCCATCCCCATATCCTTGTTGAACTTGAATTATTTTTTTTAAATAAAAGCGTAAGATTAATTCTGATATCAGAAAATATCAATTGTTGCAAATCATATAATAAAAAAATATTCACATACAAAAGATGAAATCGGGATATATATTTTTAAATTAACGAGAATAGTCTTATCTATAAGTGGCTGGACACTAACTAATATCTCCCGAGAAGGTATGTCTCCACTGTAACAGTTTAGATCTTAAATTTGTGCCTATACTAGAGAAAAACCTATCGATGAAAAATCGTTATGAATTTTTTTTTTAAAATACATGCCCGAAAAAAAAATCCTTTAATTGGAGGAAAATTGCCTCCCTTGTTCTACAGACTTTCCTTGCGTTCTGTTCTCGAATGTGTATGTGATGGTTAAAGTTTTAATGTTTCTGTGAGTAATTTTAAATTAGTACAAACATTTAGTGTACCTGGCTAACAGGATTATTTCTGTTATTTTACCTGTTTTGAGGGTTGATCTTTCTTTGGGAGTATGGTGATATTGATTAAAGAATTAGTACTTACCTGGCTTATAGAATTTCTTTCATTTCTGTCCTGTTTTTGTTTGTGAGAGTTGATAATTCTTTGGGGGGGTGGGGGGTGGCGATGTAGTTTGTTCATTCCTGACTTTCTCTTCGTGTATGGTTTGTGAGGGTTGATGTTTTCATGGGAGTGTGGTTATGGTTGCTGTATCATAATGACTTCCTCCGTGATCCTGTTATTTGGAATATTAAAGCAATCAATGTTTAGATAGTAGAACAGCAACTTCACTAGATGACAAATGATCATGTAGAATTTTAGGTAATATTTGTAACAAACAAATCAAGATTTTTCCATAAATGGAAAAAGAGCTTTTAATAATTCTTTAAATTTAGCATTTGGGAGTCTTTTAGCTTTAAATTTTAATGTTTAATAACACTCTTCATTAGTAAATAAAAGGGGTGTGAGAAAGCAAAGCATTTTTCATTTTCTGAAATGCTTAACCTTCACGATTTCGACTTTACACATTCATAAAATCTTTATATCTGAAGATAAAAATGTTACATGCTTTATTCCCAGTATAGATAGTTTATTCAAACACTATAACTATAATGAAATATCTCTATTAGGAAAATGTCGCAGAAAAATAAAATTGAGACTGTGTCATATTCTTTATAACCAACACGCGATTTAACAGGTGGCTGATTCTCTTGTATTATAATTCTGTGCTAAAAAAGCCATTGGCTCATTTCTGACAAATAGTTTCAGCCAATCATGACACAACACTGGCTCTGGTGGTCATGTAATTTTGATGCAAAATAATAATAATAATAATAATAATAGATAACACAAATAATAAAATAAATTAAATAAAATTGGTTAAAGACTATCCTGAGAACATTTTGTTGCAAATTGGCAAAGTTAGTGTCGATGAAAAAGTCCGCGAATTTCAAATAGGATCCAGTTTTGAATGATGTCAGTTTGTTGCGGTAATCTATAACACATCCGATCAGCAAAGAATTCCTAAGTTTGGTAGGACCATTCAATGATCATTCCTGCAACATTTATGAACATTTAAATTAAACAAGAAGATAATAAAAGTTTCAGCCAATCACAACACATTATTGGCTCTGGTGGCCATTAATGTTTTAATTCCGATCGACAAACGATTAAGGCTTTGGAGAGATCCTTCTAGGGGACATTCCTACCCTGACTGGTAGAGAACCTTTCGACAATCGACATAATCTATTGAAAAAATGGTAAACAAAAAACAATTAATGATGACTAATTAAACAACAACAATACAAAACACTGTGACATCACAACAAGTAACTGACCAATCAGATTTCGCCATTCATTTTACCTGTACTGTTATTCGGGGTGAAACGTATATCAAACACCTTGGGTTTTTACATAGGTTTATGACAAATTTAAATCAAGTAGATTTGCTTTCAGTCGTATTGCATTTCAATAAAACATTGATTTTCGCGTTTACTTTACTATTTGTGATATGTGGTTTGAGTTTCATTAATATTAATATAATAATAGTTGAATGATTTAAGAAAATAAGTTGTCAAAAGGCAAGGTAAAAACCCGAGAATTAGAGATGTTTCACCCCCAAACAAAATAAAGTACCAGGATGTTCGGAATTATGTATAATTCTTTTAAGCTATCGTGACGTGTTTTAAGCTGCGCCAAGTTTTAAATTCTTTACGGGGATTTTACATTATAAAATTAGTCATTTATTTGCCGGTAGTGGCCAATTGCAAGCGCTAGCGCTAGACTGGGAGTATACATTGTCAATGCTGTGTAATAATTAAGTAATTTAACTAGGATTAATAACCTGCAAAAAATGCTTAGCGTTGCGCCTGAATGGAATTTTGAAAGTAATTCCTCTGATATTTATCTCAAGAGGTGGTTAAATAAAAAAAAATGTGCGCATTTTTTCAAATTTCTTTATCTAGGTCAAACTTCAGCGCTCCGACCAAAAACAAAGATGGCAATCTCTTAAAGTTAAATATCCGTAGAGAAAATCAGGGGTAGATAATAGTATGCAAAATGCTTTTGCATGGTGTAAAGTTTGAACCGTTTATAGTGGGATAATTCTTTCATTTGATTGAAAATAAATCCAAAGGCAGAAACGCTCACATAATTTAATAAAGCCCAAAATTTACATTCCAGAAAAGCTTGACATAGAGTAAATATATTAATACTACCTAACATAAAAGCTGCTCATTGTTTGGTCGGGAAACATGTAATATTTTTCAAATAAAACATTACAACTAGCAGGGTAATTGTCCTGTGGTATTTGATAAAAATACCCTGCCAAACAGATGCTTGAAAAATCTGACATAAATTCATTTGAACAATTTTGGACATTTGGTTGATTTAAACATATTATTATATTATGTTGTATCAGATATTGGCGAAACGCATGTGTCTAAAAGCTAAATGTTCTGTTCCTCGACTTGTATTTTTTGTGAATAACCCTAAAAAACATGATATATCTGTTCATAATATAATGATAATGAAAAATTACAACACAGAAAAACCACACTTAATCTATTTGATCAGTTCCACATCAAGCTTTACTCGCAGTTTGTCAGTTAAAAGGCTGTGCAATAAGATGAGCATGAAAAGTGATGAGCAGACAAAGTAAGTATTGAAAAATTTTAGTAAATTTTGTCAGCTTTTTAAGAAAATGACAAAGAAAAAGCTAAAAACAATATCTATTATATATGTATTTAACCACAGCTTCTATTGCTACCAATAATGTAACCAAAATCCCCTTTTAATTCTCTGATTAAAAGAGAAGACTAAGACAGTGATAATCAAAGGAAAGCTTGTATTCACTGGAACAGTTTTTCATTGGATTTCAGATGGTCTTTGTAAAAATGTAGCATCAGTTGTTACAGATAAACACAAGCTTTAAGAAAGATCTGCCAACAATAGGAAATACCATCTAAGTAATTTATAAGAACCTCTATGATATATCCCTCTCTACATGTGAAGCAGAAATAAAGCCATCAGTACCTGCCATAGGGTTGTAATTGTCATATTCAGGAAATCTTGACATTTGAGCATAGGAGAATCGACTTGATGGAGGTCGCTCCCACAGTCGTTCAGAGCCATCTTCCATGTTTTATTAATTTGCTACTATGTAGGAAGTCTGCTTATATAGTATGTATATCTGATAAATATAAAGATAACTTTATCATACTACCAAATACATATTTAATTTTAAGTTTCAGCTAAGTCTTACATACAAATCAAAATGATATATATTCTGGAGAACATTTTGTGAAATAAGCAAAAAAAAACATGTATATAATAAAACAAAAACACCATAGTGATAATATCAAAATTAAATTTCACCACTTAATTTCCAAAACAAGTTAAATTTTATTTAGTAAATGTGGTCATATTTTAAGACATTTCTGACATTTTTTTACTATGCTTCCCATTGCTGGTATCCCTTTAATTTTAAGTAATTTTGGTGGTTTTTTTTTAAAGTTTAATACCCTACAGATACCTGTACTAATAAACTTTAGGATAGAGACACTAGAAGTTTCAGTCAATAATAATAAGATTCACATAGACTGATAAAAAATATTTTAACAATTAAAAAAAAATTAACAACGAGTCTTTCCAAAATTATCTACAGATTCCAACTATCATAATTAGTCATTCAAAAGAATCTGAGATGATTTGTCAAAACTATTTCATTCAGAATATCATTTTCCACATGAACTATTCCTAGGAATTTAACATTAGGTAATGACAGATGTATTGTCAATGTCTATATAATTACAAAATATTACCCAGGGCACTGTCTCCCAATATTATTGTCCATTTGATATTTTTATAACATGTCGAGCTGGTGTAACATTTGTAAGCTCTAGTGTCAACAAATATGTTCCTTGAAGCAGTAGGAATTCAAATTTTATATTTCAGGCAAAATATTTATGTATTTATGTTTAAATGCATTTTAAGTTTTACTGACACCTCTCCACACTTGATTGAACACTTAGGGAGAGTAACACTGAATATGATAAATAAGGAAGAAACATGGGTGTATGTAATGGATAGACTGAAATATAAAACTTACTTTTTATTTATTGAGAAACCTAATATCACAAACCTATAGACAAGAAAAATCTCTTTCACATATTAAAACTTAGAAATATGCATATCCTCCCAGGGGAAAACTATTCAATTTTTTACTATTTTCTACATATTTGTGTATTTATTAGACTATAAAAGGTCAAAGTTGAACATCAAGGTAAACAAATTACAGGTAGAAGGTACAGATTGATTGACCAGGTGTATCTTGCTAAAATGTCAAGCTAGTGCATTTTTTCCCACAAAGTAAACCCAGATATTTGACTGCAGCAAATTTGCAAAACTTTTACAAAACCTTGAAACAAAACACAAATCCAGCAACACACAAACGATTTATAATAATCTTTATAAAACTTCCTCTATCTAATAGAACTTTGACTTGTTTTAATCCTAAGCTGTAAATGATTGATCAGAAAATGAAAACAATGTGCACACATTCTATGGCAATGATAACTGCACATACAAATGCAGAGTCATGCAAATTACATTAAGCTCAAAGTGAAGTGGATAAACCTCGAGGGATAAACATGATAAAATATTTTAAAAGGCAAAGTCTCTTACTTCTGAATTAAGATTTAGTACTTACTATCTTCCATGTCACTAAATAAACAATTTTTACTTGTTTTTTCTCAAATTTGTTTCACTTTGATTAAAAAATCCAATATCTAAAGACCATAATACTATACACAACATCAGTCTCCCTATGTGCACATGTCACATAGTTGAAGGGTCTCTGACACTTAACATATATAAAATACTTTTATTTATTCTCATAACCTATATAAACAAAGGTTGCTATCTTAATAAACATATTAGTTTCTCAGCTGTTAACTCACAAAATGCTTAATTTTATGCATTATCATTTTATTATTTTAGCAAAGGTAAAAAAATAATATTTCCTTTTTTGAGTGTAAAAAGAAAACAACAACTCCCAGATTCCAATTTTCTATGAAAACCTCTATTAGTTTACTGAAATATTTCAGATTAAATATACATGGATTATTTTAAATAAGAGGGTCTAAAGAAACTGTGCCACCCTCTTAAAATAAATAATTCATTATTATTACTATCATTTTATTATTATTCAAATTCTTGCACTTTTCTTTAACAGATCAATCAATTCAATGTCTTTACACAGTTTGGTAAAAGCAAAGCAGAACATTTTTTCATATAATTGTTAGACTGATTGACTTATTGTTAAACACCCAGCTGGCAATATTTAGCCATATTTAGAACAAGAACAAGGTATCAACTACAAATCATAAAGAATAGGCATATGGCCTGGTTTGATGAAAATAAGCACTGTTAGGGAGAGCAGGATATTTAGCCTTTGTAAAAGCTATATACTAGAACATAGGGACCACTTATTACAAGAGCTCTTGCCAAGGGATCTTGCATTCTTTGACCATGGCATTTCACTTGACATGGGACACTTTGTTTAGGTCCCCTTTCCCAGGCATTGGTTGATAATTTATAAATCCTGTCAAATCTACTGACACTCATTTAGCCAAGTTCTATCTGCCAGTGGTTAAACTAAACTGGCTTTTTTAAAACCCTAGCCATCTTTGGGGGACAAATAAAATTGACTAATTTTAAAAACTCTCTTTATGCATCAGAAATTAAAGTGATTGTTATGTCTATCTAACATTGTCTAAGTGAGATTTCATCCTTGTTAAAGACTGTAAGGACCAAGCTCCAAACAGCAGTCAACGTTTGTACCTCAGCTTATAACAGCTGCCCCAAACCCAAACAATTTTAAATAAAGATGCATTTTTTACTGTTGCATTTTACTAAAATTGTTATGTCACAACACAAATACTTGCAACGTCACAATATTGCTGACGTCATTTCAACCAACTAGAAATATAAACCGATTTTTTTTCTACTGCCTGCTTTTTCATTGACATTTTATTCTAAAATGTTTGTACAAATAGTAAAATGTAACTAAAATTAACTTTAATTTCATCCGATGATGTTAAAATGGAAATGGTTTTATTTCCCACATAAACAAAAATTTGATGGGGCTTCTGGCAGTAAGGTACATGTAAATCGTTACTAGCTAAAGCTAGGACATATATATTATGTCACAACTGTTTCGGAGTTTGTGTGAGGACATCTAAATTCAACAATATCCTCCATTTCTCACAGGGATGGAGTATGGTCTCTTTGACTTTTAACTTACATATCCTCCTTTTATATGCATTCTCTTTTTAATATGTATATCAAGAAATTAGGTATGGTCAAATCTCACTATTTGCCCCAAAACTGGTTGTTCCAATAGTATACATGTACATGTTTTTAAGAATCTCTGCATGTTATCTTGACATGGAGTACAGACAAAATGTGAAGTTCAAAGATCATAACTTTTCTATCTCTTGTCAATAACAATACATACATTGACACCAGAGACATAAATACATGTACACAATGATACAAGTTTCTGCAGATACTATATTACATGTGTAATAGTAACACATGAAATACATGTATTACCCTAGAGGGTAAAAACTATTGTATAACCATTACACATGATTGAACTTCTAAGCCTCACTAGATCCATCCAGACTTTTAACAATTCTTTCCAATACAGAATGAGTCAACATTTTGATATTAAGAGTTCAACATACTTTTACTTCAGTTAGATGTACACAAGGATTTAAATCTTTAAATATCTATTACATCTACAAATCAATAAAGGTACAATATTTTTGCTTACAATAAATCATAAATGAATCTTTGCTATATAATTAGAACATTTGTTTTACATCTTTTTATTACAGCCATTGCATGATGTACATTTGTAGTTGAGAAGCGATGAAGAATGATATTCCCTAATTTTCATTGGTGAATTGGACCAATGACATTGTTTAACTAATTCCATTAATAGTACCCACAAATTAATCCTGTATTTCTTTAAATGTATGAGATAAAAGGTGAAAAATACAACGATACACAACCCAAACCTTATACAGTTTTAAAAAACAAAAGTGAAACAACTTAACAACCTAAAGGCATTTGTCAAGGGACAAAGTCAGACAGCCCCTCACCAGAATTTAAAAAAGGAACATAAATTCTATAAGTATTCTAGGTGTACAATTTATTCTTAAGATTAAACTGCTTCATCCTAAGATCTGACTAATTAAACATAAAAGTCTTTTGACATGATGCAGAATATGAATTTCAATGTATGGAAATGGAAAATGACTGTGCTTTTAATGTCATCCTATGGTAAAATACCATAAATCACTGACTACTATTTGCTTTTTCAAAGAAAAAACAGATTATAATGTTGATATGCCAATCTTCAATAAGCACAAGTGTCAGAAGAATCAATTTCTTCCATTTTATGTGGTGTTTGTATTTGATGTGCATCTGTTGTTTTTGTGAGTTTACAACATTTGTCAGTGCTATTAGTGTGATGTTTCAAAAATTAGCATATTTCAATAATACTGTTCAAGAAAACCTTACATGTCCCTGTCTCAAATATTTTTTCATTGACTGATTGAATGTTGCTTAACTTCCAGCATCAAATACCAATTATTACACATATTAAGGACCAGAGCATATTAAAGAGTGATGATAAAACCCTGCTTTGTACTAGATCACACCCTGTGTCAGATTTTTTTTGTTACAGCTCATTAAAACAACAGTCTGCAGTAAGACTGTCATGAGACATGCCACTTAACCAAAACATATTATTCTGTCTCTAGGCTGACAATTGCTATTACTCCTAAATGCTGTGTGCTGAGTGGATAAGCAACAAATATCAATTTTATTGTCTTTATTTTGACTTCATCAGGCATCGAATCTATGATCTTCCATACTTGTGGCAAGCACAGTAATAATTCAATCACCAATGTGCTTGGAAACCAGAGGCTCCACAGAGCCTGTAATTGCTCACCTGGCAAACTTGGAGTGTTTTTGTTACACTGTCTGCATGTTTGCAATTTCATATGATTGCAAAGGACTGATTAAAATGAACCAACCAGAACACATTGTGTGAAA
>JAULBM010301551.1:0-14757 GCA_032357055.1 Geukensia granosissima
GATAAGGTTTGTCAGTTACCTGCCCAAGGTCGGTGGTTTTCTTCGGGTACTCCGGCTTCCTCCACCAGTAAAACTGATCGCCGCGATATGACTGAAATATTGTTGAAAGTGGCGTAAACCCCAATCAAACAAACAAACAAAACACCGGTATAACTGTCATCGGAACTAACATTTAGTCTGATATTTATCTTTACACCTGTATGCCACTGCATGGTTAATACACTGTCCTGTAGCTTTGATCCTCTCAACACTGCCTGTAATGTCAGAATAGATATGTGACGTGTTACTTATTTTTTATTCAAATCAAAATATTGAATGTTAATACATCTCAATATAATTACTCAGCAAGTGTATTTTCAAAACTTTACATACTGTTTTTGACTGATCTTCCTACAATGCATTTTTGGCGTCTAGCGTGTCTGTTAAAGGTTAATCCAGAAAACTGCTTAACACATTTTAATATGTTATGAATGTTAGTATCAAAAATGTGGATTGTAACTATCTGGCATATATTCAATATTCTTTTTTTAAATCTTATGTGAAATACTTTAAATAGGACTTAATAGTACATTTAATTAAGAAAAAAAAAACTAATTTGGAACTGCTGACCCAATTAAGAGGAATGTTGCCCTTGGATGATCTAGCATTTCTTCCTGGCAATCAATAATTCTTATAAGGACCTTTGTAGTGTCACCCTTTTATGAGCAATACATGATTTTGCAGTCTCCAGATATTATTGAATAATATCAAATGGTGTCAAAGTAGAACTTTACCCCTAAAGCTGACACTTACACGTGACATAACATGTATTACAATGACTGTTTTTTGTTTATCATTCTAAGGGGCAAGGGTGGCTGAATGGTCTGGGTAGTTGATTTAAACTTACCTGTACAAATCACTGTAGCCCATCACCATGGGTTTGCCCCTGGGTTTGTACCATACAAAAACGGGTTGTGTTTAACTAGCATCGTATGGTATAAGGTTGGTCAGTTACCTGCCCAAGGTCAGTGGTTCTCTCTGGGAACTCTGGCTCCCTCCACTAGTAATACTGATTAACAAGATATGAGTATAATATTGTTAAAAATGGCGTTAAACCCCAATCAATCAATTATCATTTTAAAATATTGATTTATTCAAAGCATATGGCATTGCAGCTGCTTTCACTGTAATACACAAAATTTTACTGGAAGTTGATGGGATGTGCTTTGATTTTGTCCTTGTTTCATTTGGACAGATAATAAAACCCAGTTATTATAATTTCAATAGCTCAAAAGGTTAATGAGAGATATATTCATCACTGCATCAATCAAAATGTAGGTATCAACACTGCTTTTTCAGCCCCAAAATCTGAATGATTTCACAAAATCATTACAATGCAGTTCCAGTATATACATTTCTACTTGGGAATTTGCAAACCCCATGTTTTCTTTGACGTCTTATGACATTTAAACACTAAATCCAGTTGGACGTGATTTTAAGGGTTAAAGGGAAATTTGGTTTCCTGATCTGTTGTGTTTGGGTTTTGAACTAGCAGACAGCAACTGCAAGTACTCTTGCGAGGTCGATACTTTTATTGTATCATCTAAAAGTTTTGATTATTTTTGTTGTTTGTTTTCAGTACAGATCTCAAGTATTTAATCCATTTCAATCGATTTTTATAGTCTGTTTTCAATGCTGTTTTGTAACACTACTGTCCCAGGTTAGGGTAGGGTTGAACTTTCAACAACCAGTTTATCCCTGCTACATGTTTACTGTGCCTGTCCCAAGCCAGGAACCTGTAGTCCAGTTGCTGTCGTAATTTAATTAATAATTAACTGTTCTTTCTTCACCATTTTTAATAGATTAGCTTTTATGAATGGTGTTACATTTTGTATTTTGTGGCCTTTTACAGCTTCCGTTATGGTGTGAACTCTGGTTCATTTTTGAAGGCCGTAATAGGACCTATAGAAGTTTAAATTCTACTGTCATTTGGTGAATGGCTGTCTCGTGGACAATCATGCCACACCTTTGTTTAAATTATAAGTCCTAAACCGGTTCATTATACGATTTGAAAATGGCTAAAATGAATGTCTTATCTATTAAGATTTTATGTTTTATGAAAATTTAAATTAGACCCGTTGTTCAGAGACACGGTGCTCTTTAAATCTTATACTTTGCAACAAAAGCAGATCAAAGACATCAACAGGTAACCTCTTGATATGTCTTAATAGCATATCAAAATTCAAAATTAAGGCAACATTGGTAACTTGAAAAAATCATTTTCTTAAAATATGTGCAAATAGACCTTCCGCAGCCTCATTTAATATTTTTACAATGTTTTTTTCTCGAAAATACATATGTATGTATAATATATACTGCATTGCAGTTATCAGTTTTGTGACAAAATAGCTAATATCCAAAAAAATGCTGTTTTGTGTAAGCAATGGTCTTCAAAGTAATTTGTATTTTTTCTATTTTGTGACTTTGCATTCTGACATTGATTTTGTATTTTTTTTACAAAGAACTGTATTCACATGGTAATTACAAGGACAACATTCGAATTTTGTTTGTGGGACATATATTATCAGAATCTTATTGCATTCATTTGATTATTATTGAAGATACTTAAGACAACCTTTTATTTACAACAATGGTTTCACAACAGACGATTTTAACTGTATAATAAAGTACAAAATCTTTCCGGAAATAGCTAGTCATTAAAGGTACAAACAGGTGTCGTATTACTTCCAAAGAAGCGTTTATTATTACTTTCTACATTGTTTTTAATTACACGGACATTACGGCGTGAAATTCGAGGAAGACCCCCTAGAAGATAGTCTAAAATACTATTCGTAAGTTGGTTGGCGATATGCTTTAAAATTTTTAACTACTTAAATTTGTGAGAGGCAATAAAAAAGTAAAAACAAGATCATTTCTAGGGTTGTTTCATTTATCAAAACCCTACAGTCTGAAGAATATAAATATTTAATGGTTATTTACATCAAATCTCTTTATTAAAATATCAATTTATCAAAGGGATGCGGCTTGCATAGTTTATAACTTTACACTCACAGTGAAACCGGCCTGAAACTGAAAAGGCCTTAATTGAAAGCCACAGGTATTAATGGTTCAATGCTTTATCAAATTTATGAAAAATTAAGGGCGCCCTGTTTTTTAAAAGCCGAACCAGGAAGCTATTTGAGACATAATATGTTTAAAAGCAGATCAAATATATTTTTATATAAAAGGAGGTTATGTTTAAATACACAAATTCGGTGGGCTTTTAATGATCTTGTCGTTCTGGCATAAACCATCGTTTCATTTTTTATCGTAAACTCAAACTGCATATTACAGCGTGATGTCGATATTGAAAAAGAAAAATTGATACTAATTCATGGTTTATAGTAACTGGAAGGTCATTTTATTCAAATGCAAACTATAGATCCATGAATAAGAAAGGAAAATCTATTTCAAGAAAATTGATAGGATTTGTATCTGGATCACCAATATCACAATAGAATTACAAATATTAGTCTTGTTTCTGTTTTGACTAATGTATACCGCATTGTTTAAATATATATACGAAAATCTAAAAAGAGTAAAGCTATCCAGTGTTTCTCAGCGCAATTTGTTCTGCTTTGTTTTCTGTTGTTTCTCAAAAACGGTTTATTTAATATTCAAAATATGAGTAAGGAATAAAATTCAAATAAAATGGTTATTGTTAATTGTAAGAAAGGTTTAGTTAAATGAATTTACAAATCTTGTTAAAACAAACTATTCCAGTAGGGAAATGTTTTCAATTACTTTCATTAATTTACCGGAATTAGGAAACGGTTCGGCCAGATTCCCTCACCGGTCCACAATCATTTATTATTAATAGATAACGTACCTTGAGTTGAACAGGATAACAAGTTATACATTTTACAGAAATGTTTTTTCATCGACTTAACAAAATAATGATAATAATAATTATTGTAAAAGTAGCAGTATTCGCGGTTTTTAAATTTTCGCCATCATCGCGGACATAGTTTTATCGAGAAAATTCATACCCGCGAAACATCAATTTTTACCTTGGCATTTTTACGAAATCGAAAGAAACGCAAAAAATTTAAGCCGCGAAAGGTCTTAATATAGTTTTCCGCGAAAATTAGAATCCGCGAATACTTATACTTTTACAGTATAATAATAACAATAAAATCTTTATACAAAATTAATGCAACCGCCTTTTTTTGCATCGATTGTCACAATTCAGGACTCGTAGCTCTAGTAAGTTTGTCCTTTTTGTGTATTATTCTAATCTTTGATAGTGTTCCTGCAATTTGCCTGAAAGTGCCATATTATTTACTCAATGTCTGTCTTATACTGTTCATGTTTGCAAGAATATTTTGCCAAGTTTTAAACTCGGGTTAAAATGAGATACAACCATATATTATATACAGCTGTTAAACAGGTTTTACATTTGGAACGATTGAAAGAGAAGAATATATATCTACAAAATAGTTTACCCGACTGCATGCTGCATACCTGGCGTAAGTCAAGACTCATTATCGCATTGTCATTGTACCATTTTCATTATTACACTTTCAATCTTATATCGGCTTTAAATTTTTTTCGAGCTCTCATCACAGGGAGTGAAATTCCATCTTGTGGTGATCTCCAGATTTCTACTGTAGATTGTGTTGATGTGAGATGCGGAATTAACTTTAGCTTTATGTTTCCTTCTTAGTTTATCAGATATACTACAAAATCGGTTTAACGTGACTAACAAATTGAATCAACAAGGTCGTTTGTCAAGGTATTTCAAACATGATGCAATTAAACAAAGTTGGTTGTGTTCATTTTCAAGTTCGGCATAAATATTTTTTAACATCCTGGTGTGAAATTGCTATTTGTAAAATATTTTTTATGTATTTTGCTTAAATAGCTTCAGAAATGTTTGAAAAGTATTCAATTCTATGTGTTACCCCAAATTTATTAAACCGAAAGTTTGATCAAGACCCTTTTAGTAAACGGAAAAAAGTTCAATAGTTAAACAAGCAATTCAGAAGTTCGGTTTAGTGTCAGTCTTGACGTTTGTTTCATTTGTCGAACAAATCTACTTCTTTTAAATAACATGCATAAAGAAAAAAACCCACCTGTTTAATTTTTATAACGCGGTTCCACAACATGTCGTGAGATATCATGTGCTGTAAAAAGTTTATGGTAGCCAATTTGTTCCTAAATATTAGTCTTCTGTAGTAGTATAAACTAGGAAAAAATGGGTTGAAGTCCAAAGATATGAAAATTTTAATAAGTGTATTAAGTTACATCTTTGGATACTCATCTGGTTTCTTATTTATTTGTTTCTTTCTTACCTTTCCGGGACCTTTTTTATTTAGAAAACTATATATTTTCACAGGGACGTATAAGGGATTCGAAGATGCCAAATTGGAAGACAGACAAGACCCTGGCCAACAAAATGAAACGAAAGACAAACATAGAACACACAACACTACACTGAAAATTAAAGCTGGATTAGCACGAACCCTACAAAAACCAGGGTGAGTTCAGGTGCTCCGGAAGGGTAAGCAACTCTTGCTCCACTAGTGGCAAATCTTAGGTGTTTTTTTTCGAATTTTCCATATCGCTTTCCAGTAAAAAAAATGGACTACAGGTTTATATTATATTACAACGGTATTGAATTGCGGATATTTATGGAAATCTCACTGGAAAGTACATAATGCCATATTTATAAATTCCTGCATTCTGAACGGAGCCTGAACTTAGGTTGATAATATAAAATGATTTGATATGATAATAAAATCTACTTATTTCCCAAAGTTAATGTGTGTGTAGCAATAAAAAATACATTAGTATGGGCTTACTACCAGCTATAACCCAAATTGAAATTAAAAATTTGACCATAAAAGTAAAATTCTAAACCAAGTAAAAATATATTACGAAAATAAAGATGCTCGTAAAGATAACAAGTAGTATACTGCACATTTAAAAGTCAAACGTGATAGCCAAACACAAGCATCTGAGGACCTTTAATGATCACATTTAAAATAAATAGGAATAACATAAGATTGAAATTAATTACATAGTAAGGTTATTAATATATTCACTTTATAACCATATCCAACAGAGACGAACTATGGGTTTCTTTTGGATAGGTACTTTTATGATATTGTTAAGCTGAATAAAAGCTAAGTCGGTCGTGCAGGGGCATATTTAGTAGCTTTATTTATACACCAAGTTTATTCGATCTTAGAATAAGATCATGGTTACATAGAATTCTTCTTTAATTGCCCGAAAAAAGATATTCTAAATGATCCAGTATTAGCCTTATTGTGACGTTACATATTGTAATGAATTTTCGGGACAGTCTATGATGACATTATTTCATTTGTCCATATGTATTCTATAATATGTGTGCTTACTTTGATATACATGCACATTCTACAGGCAATATACACTATCCCATTTCAACTGGTTTTTAGCGTTTCCCCCAAAACAATGTTGGTCCCAACTTTTATTAACTTCCCTGATACTAGTGCTTGCCAAACTAACCATCAGTTTCCCTTTAATGTAGAAACCTTGGTAGGAAATTCCTTCAATTTTGTTGTTGTTTACACGTTGGTCATTACCCTTTTCTACATTCACTTTAAAAAGTGCAAATCTTAAAAGTTGCTTAACTACTTCCCCTTTTAGATAAATTTATATCAATATTGCATTCCTGCTTCATAAAAATAGTAAAATGACCATATGGTATCAGTTTTGGCACATTTTTAGTCACCCGTGATTGGGACTATTTTAGTATGTTTTACCATCTGTGAAGACTTGAGATTCTTACGCCTAGGCTAAACCAATCTAACAAACCTGTCCTTTTCAATATGCCTTCACCTTAACTTGCCCGTTTTGTTTCAAACGTGTTAACTTGCAAAACGGACAAGGAGGACAGCTTATGGACTTAATTAAACTGTCTGGATAATTGTCTATCCTTATGCCTGTACCGTTAGTATAACGGTACTTTCCGAAGCACGTAAGAAACGTCAAATATGATTAGCTTAAGTAGCGTTTTCAACTGACGTCACATAGGGTCCTGAGCTTATAAAGGGACGTTCGCTGGAGCAATATGGCAATCTGACTTTAAGCTTCAAGCAGTACACTTGCAAAAATCTGTTTCCTGTTAATTCCACAATTGCGGTTTATAACAAACCATTTTTGAATCAGATACAAAATAAAATATAGAACATGAAACATTAATAATTTCAAAAGAACAGATTTCCATTCAACAAAGCTTAATTTTTGTTCTCTAGCATGAGATGTAACTGTGCTTACCAAGCTCGGATAGCGCCAGCTATACAGGTGGCCGCAATTAGTGTACAATATTATATTCAGTGTAGCCATATTGTCCGTCCAGCAAGTCTTATGGAATCCAACTTTAGCAGTCCCCCAAGTCAGCTCAATACAAAATAAAATTTGATTGTCCTGTTCTTATATTCTAAAGTTAGTCAGATTCAAGTATTAGCAGTCAATCACCCAGGGTGTTTAAAACATTTATTAAAATTGTTGGCTTAAGAAAGAATGCTACTACAATCTGTTTCAATAAACTTTATCGTTGTTAACTCTAGTGCTTACTCTCGCCATGGCTTTCCTGAAAACGAAAAACTAATCTACATGCATTAGGTTTTCTACAATATTTTTCAGTGTGGAGTTTTATTATTTCTTGTCGGTTCTTGCCAAAGAACTCTTGTAGAACTATACGTTGATGTACGATATGACATCAACTCTCAATTATATAATTGATTGTTTTTATATAGCTCGTATTTGTCTGGATCATACATTATTTTCACACCAACACCTTTCAAGTTCTACTTTTTTTGTCAGGTTCAAAACTGACTTTATTCTAGTTTCATCAGTGTATCTATATATCTATTGTATTAACACCCATGAGTTTCCATCTGGTCAGGAAGTTCTGAGGATTATTTGTGTTGTGATTGGTTTGAATCAATGCATGTGAACATAGTATAACGGTCACAATGTGATAGAATGACTTAAATGCAGGAACGGGTCGGATGAGACAATATTTGTTATCATATTTAAAAAAGAATAAGAAATTTATGCCAGAAAGAAACACTTCACGTCTTTTCTGGATTGTGCCCCCATAATTACTCGTAAAGCTATTGCCTTTAGTTTACTAGATTTCCATGAGTTCTTTAAATAATCAAACGGATTGTAGACAAAATAGAAAAACCTACGAAGTGCTGGTATGCTCGGGGCCAAGTATTGGATACATGGAATTACTTGCAGGCGCGTAGAGGGCGTCCGTACCTTATTACAGTAATTTTGTGGTAAGACTGATTGGATGAAATAACTTGATACAGACTAAAATATAAGAATTAACAACGTTGGAAAGACGTAATCTGAATCTTTCCAACATTGTTGTTATAAGTCAAGTGTAGAATACCCATGTGAGAGATCAAAAGTGCTTAGTTAAATTTGAAGCAAACCAAAAGATAAAACGAAAACCAAATGAACAAAGGCTTAAAATACTCAAATTCCTATACGAATCAGGAATGGGATCAGGTGCTCCGGATAGGTAAGCATCATTTGAAAATTATGCTTCGTACATTGATATTGTTATTAGTTCCAAAGGTCATCTTATTGGTATGTTTACGAACGATTGTCATCATTACGAGGGTTATTCAGTGCCAAACCATATTATGCCCTATTATTTATTGTGTAAATCAAGTCCCTGTCTGACAGTAAATGTAGTTAGATGTGTTTGTATTATAAAGGTAGCGGTAAAAGTAGTCAATCAGTATCAAATCTGATAACAGTACATGACATTTATTATTAGTACATTATAGACACATGGAGTTATTGAAAAAGGTCATAGCCAAGAAAATTCTTTAAAGTGACTATCCAGAATTGTATAAAATATGTAGAATTGTATAAAATATTACATATTTTATACAAGAAAGATTTTTAAATCCCTCAAATCCGACATTTAGAATTTTGTACAAGTATTCAAACGTTTGGCGTTTCAACCCTTTATACCATTTTTCCACATTCACAACTTAAAGACCGTCTTAAGAACTTGATACACCACTGTTTTGTTAAACAAAATGGAAATCCAAGTTATATATATTTGGTTTAATGTTAAGTTCTAATAAATACAGTGAAGATGGTATTCTCAAAAAGCCGGACTTTCATTTTGACAACATTTTGTAGAATTTGGTGGGCGATTTCTTCAACAGACCATTGGCTTTCCAATTAGCACAGATTGTGCACCCATATACTAGTCGACTTGTTTTTGTACTCGTATGAAACAGAATTCCTTCAGGGGCTTCTGCGAAATAACAAAAAGAAATTTACAAGATCGATTGATTTTACTTTTTGCTATATCGATGATGTTTTGTCATTTAATAAACCTACGTTTAGTGTATATCTCGACAAAATATATCCAAGCGAACTAAAAATTAAGGAGACCACAGACTTAAAAAAATATGCTTCACACCTAGATTAATTCCTCGAAAATGACCAAGAAGGAAAACTTGTTTTTAAGATTTACGACAAGTGGGTTGACTTCAACTTTCCTATTTTAAACTTCTTATATTCATGTGGCAGTTTTCCTGCTTCACCTGACTACGGGTTTTAAGTTTTGCAGTTGATTCGATACTCTCGTGCCTTTTCCAAGTATCAGGATTTTCTGAAGAGAGCATTGCTGTTGTCGCATAAATTACTAAAGCAGGATACATCCAATAAAAGTTGAAATCTTCCCTCTTATATTCTTTGGTCGCGATCATTATGAATTGGTTGATCAATGGTATCGGTGTATCTCGACTAGTTATGGACCTGTTACCGGTAACACACGATAAATTGACCTCTTATCGGATTGAACTTAACCCGGATTAGAGTTAAAGGATTCCACAACGGGTGTTGCGTGAAAGACAAGGTATGTTTTCCCTTTCGGAGCACCTGATCCTACTCCTGGTTTTTTAAGCAGTTTTTGTATTTCAAGCCTTTGTTTCTTTTGTTTTCGATTTATCTTTAATTTTGTTTCAAATTTGACTTGTCTCTTTGAACTATGCGTTTTTGATCTCACACATGGGTATTCTAAACTGGACTTACATAATTAAGGATGGTCGCTGCCCGGTATGTTTTGTCCGTTGAGTTTTTTTTACAGTTTCATAAAGCAGACCTTAAAATACCACTTGAGAAGTTTTCAGAAAATCATTGTTATTCCATCATGAGTTTCAATATATAGAACTGACTTATTATGAAAATATTATTGGAAAATCTAAAAAAATCCATTCCCCTTTAAATTTTGAAATGCTCATATGATAATACATTTAAATAAATAATTTGAAATTCCTGCTTCACGTTTATTGACAACACAGTATAAAACTGTGAGACATAATGTGTTACTGTTTTTGATGACATCTTGTGTTGAGAGGCTTGATGTCTTATCAACAGGGATCTCATCTTGTGCTTGCTTTCAGTTTTTGCGAGCATTCATTACAGAGGTATCTTCTTTTGCATGTTGAGTATATCTATTGTAATTAGAGTACTCTCTAGTCGGATTGGGTAACTTTGTGTTTGAGTATTATAGTTCGTCGATTACTGCTTTTGTTTTCTTTGATTTTTTCCTTTGACCACAGATAAAGCAGCAAATAACGTCGTTATTATTTAACGGAAACACTATGATGAAGTCATATCTTATGAAATTATTAATTCCACCACAGTTAAAGCGACGGAACTGACATAAAAAACACCTATTATTAACCGACCATCGATGGTGGTCGGGTATAGAAATAGGCCGTTCGGTTTCTCCGCCTACAGGTAGAACGCCCTGCTAATTGGGCATATGTTGGTTGATCAGGATGTAAATGTACTCGACCACCACTTCCCACAATGCCGGGGAGAAAATGCACTAGTTTTATCCTTCCAGGAGGCGCTTGTCCTTCAAAAGGGACGTCCCGGGTTGAGGGGGCTGTATGAATAAACAAGCCATCCGGCGGGGAGAGGTTAAAGACGCTCCATGTTTAGAACATGCCGCGTTCTACGCAACATCTCGATTTAAGCACTGATTACTCGCCACTTGCACGGCAAAATTTTCAGACCCTAACCAACCCGCATTTTTCCATTGTTAGTCAAAATTGCCCATTCTTAATGTCCTCGGTTAACAGTCTACATATCGATTTATTCTTTGATAATTTGAATTGTCCTGAATATTCATGAAAAATTTGTCACTGGACGTTAAGCAATCAAATCAAATCAAATCACCCAAAAGCTGTGCATGACAATATGAAAATACTTCGCACTGACTTTCTAAACGCCATAATCTAAACACCTCAATGTCGGTTTTTTAAAGCTCCAAGCAAATACTCTACAACTTACATTTCAGTTCTGTTGACTAGTGCTGTTAATACTATAAAATATGGAAATCTATAAAATATTTTTTAATGTAAAAAGAATATGAAATATATGCCAGAAAGACACACTTTATCGGACACGCCAGGGACCAAAAATATGATGTTTTGCACGTTTTACCACTACAGACAATTACGATGTTTCAGCTTTTTATGAAAGTGATAACTCTCATTTTGCTGTCGCAATTTCTGTGGGTGATTTTGACCCTCTAACTTCTATCTCTGTCTAGCTACGCATGGGATTAGCGCAAGGATATATTAGATCGCGTATCAATAATTGATTTAAGATGTTAAATTTCAATATTTTTGAAAAATAGCATCTGATAGCAGCAAAGATTCAAAGTATAGACAGTGAACGAAACCGATTCACACATATATATCGTACCCACTGTAGTTCCTCGGAAAGTCCCTGACATGAGCGATTTTGATTGGTCGATATATTATTGGTAGGCGTTCCTAAGTAGATGAAAGGGATTTACGCTGGCAAGTTTAGATCATGTGGTATCTTCTATTATACAAGACTAATAAAAATATTGTTAAGTGTTGTTATTGTAAAAAAGATATTTTGAATAGATTCATTAGGACAAACCAAAATGTGCACACAATTTTAAAGTATTTCACGGTCAACTCTATCAAAATATTCAGTTCCAACTGTAAAACTTATCAGGACGATGGAATTGAATGTCTACTTCCAATTATATAACATCAGGAATTATCAACAATGTCCAGATAAAAACAATAGTTTGATCCTTCATGTTAACTTTTAAAACAATGAATTATCTTAAATTATCTTGTTTCAAGTAAAGTTCATTTAAGAATCAATCACTGAGAAAGATTGAATTTATTTTTCCCTTATTCAGTCGCGAATACTTACGAAAATCAAAGAATTCTTTAACTATCTGGTCAATATGAACAAAATGTTCTAGCCATCTCATTTGACAGGGATTTGCATTTGTTTTCAATTTTACTACCATTTTATTTTATGAAATTTTTGAACACTTGCTCTTCAATATACCAGATGCATTTATTACATATAAAAATAAGATACATGTACATTGCCTGAAATCAAATTTATTTGTACGAGCTTTAGAAACATGTAACATGTTGCGACAGCCTCGCGCGAGAGAGCGTTTTTACCAATTTCGCAGCGAGTACAAATAAATTTGACATTTTACGTCGATGTTTTTTCATTGTTTTTATCTTTTAATTCTTAAAAGGCAAATAAAGGGACGATTTTCATCCCAAAATTGTTAAATCCTTTCAAAATTTTATTTTTCTTAAGATTGCTGACGTATTTGAAGACACAAAATTTAATATTTTAGCTCGCGCAACACTTGAGTGTAAGAGTCAGAATAATGTGTCTGGGTAAAATGTCTACGGACTGTTGCTTTCTTCAGCTAGCATGTTAAATAGCCGGCTAAGAATATCAGTGTAGAGCAAAGCATAGCTCATTCATTATCACTCATTAATATGCTCTCGTTCTAAATGGGCATGAACTATTTGCAGGAAGGACATTAAGCATCATTAAATCAATCAATAAATTTTAATTTGATTTTGCAAACACGTTTTAAATCAAATTCCTGCTAAACCTTAAAATCGTATTTAAATTGGATGTTGTATGTTTCCGAGACTTTTGAAACTTTGGATTTTGAGTTTCCTAGAATTTTACATACAGGTAATATTACAAAGAATCAATGTCTTTTTCTGATAATTTATAATGCATATATACATGTACATTCTTACAAAAAACAAAAAACGTCGGTCCCGTGAAACAAGGGAATCCCGCTTTGTGTGACTGAGAAAATTTAACATTGTACTGAGAAGATAGTATGAAAAATACCAAACTGTTGTCATCTGAACGTCAACTTTGTGTGGACATATATATTGGGCTCTTACGTTGCTGTGTATATATTCCATGTAAATTATCTTTTATATTTTAAAAAGATAGGAATTTTAATTTGTAATGGTGTATACAATTTAAGCGTTGAATATTTCATATTTTTTCTTTTAAAAATAGGGCTTACCGCGATTTTTAGAAAATTTCTGGAAAATGGGAAAAAATCTCGAAAAAGGGTAAGAAAATTCCCGGAAACATCCACCAAATTCTCGAAAAAAGGATGCGACGTTTTTAGAAACCTTTAGTGAGAGAGTCTACCTTTTTTTCGTTCCAACAGTTCCATTTTGAAATAAACTGATAAGCAATTTTATAACAAGTGAATGTCCATTGATACGGCTTTTTTCTAACTTCCTTATTTATCATACGATAATGCCTCAACGTTTGATCCCAGGGGCCAGATTCATACCTATGTCCATGACCATTTTTTTTCTTTGAATTTTGTCCTGACCTTGAGGGCGGATAAGATCATTTTGTTCAGGACCATTTGTTTGCCTTTTCTTTGTAAAAAGATTGCAAAAGTAAGGTGGGCCCTCAAAAATGAAATAAACTAAAATTTGGACGGGAGTTGTAAGATATGAACCTCCTCCAATCAAAATTAATGCTCTGAGTCAGATGGTAATAAGCTTATAGTATATAGGTAAAACAATTAGATCCTTTGTATGTATGAGGGTGGTTGATGGAAATTAACGTGCTACAAGCAACTAAATGCTCCTTTGAATCCTCTCAATGAGAGCTTTCAATAGAATGTCGACGGATGTTCTCTATCTCTTACCGTTTTCGAGCTATAAGGGATCGAAATGGGTGGTCAATTTCGTACAGTATGGAAAAGATTTTTTCCATTTGATCTTAATAGGGTTTTTCAAATGATTCCATTCGCCACCTTACTTCAAGCATTTTTGTAGCATTTACTGATTTTTGTATACAAAAGGGATCAAAGGGTTAAAATGCGATTTGTACTTTATATACTGAAAACTGTCGAAAAATGTTTCGAGAAAAACAAAAAGGTTCTGCAAACTTGGAACGTCAGACCTTTACTTCACTTGAAACACTTTAAAATTTCGCCAAATGTTTTATTTTCCCTCATATTTAATATAAACAATTGAGAACTTTTTTATGACTATACATTATTAATTTATGTTAATATGTGTCAGAATTTTATCAGTTCTTTAAATTAAAAATGCTAATATATTCACAACATAACAGCCATGAAAGAGACTAAGTAGTATCCACGTGAATTGTTGACAGGGAAGGTGATAATTGGTTTCTTCATATAAAGCGTGTATGCGTTAAAGTGTTCTGGATGGACATTATTAGAGAGAAAAATGAAAACAAAAACAGCACTTTACCCTTCGTCCGGAGAAATCAGAATTCACTCTCTCCTACATGACAAACTTGCTGAAGAAGAAACGAGTGAATAAATCTCTAATATGTATATTTCTCATAAATTAATGAGTTGTTTAT
>JAULBM010301562.1:5127-37903 GCA_032357055.1 Geukensia granosissima
TATTTTTTTAATTATAACCTAGACATAGAAATAATTAGAATTAAAAAAATCAAACTATTTATTGATAAGATTTAGGAAATATCCATTATGAAATAACCTTAAAATCTAGTTAAATGTTATAATTATAAATAATAATATAACTGGTTAATGAATCATTTAGTTGCTAACTCGCAAACCGTTTTAAATAAAGATAATATTGACACTTTTACCCTTGACAATAAGCTCAAGGTGATTTTTTATCAAGTGGAATTGATTAAAATGGTTTCTGTCTATTTACAAGTGAATGTTGGCTCTAATTACGAAGGTTCTTACCTAGGATCTGGGATTTCCCATTTTGTTGAACATGCCGTTTTCCTCGGCTCTAAAAACCTTCCCGAAAAAGAACAAATCTCTAATTTATTAGAAAGCTATGGAGCTACCGATTTTAATGCCTTCACTAGCGAAATGAACACCTGTTATCAGTTTTCAGTTTTCTCAGAATATCTAATACCCAGTTTAACCGCTTTTAAAGATTTCATTTTCAATCCCCTTTTCAATGAGGAAGCAGTTAAAAATGAGCAGGGAACTATTTTTTCTGAAATGGATTTATATGATGATCAACCCGGTAGTTGGTTTCATCATGTCTCTTCCTCCAAACTCTACTCCGGACAACCCAGTGCCCTACCCATCATTGGTTTACGAAATCGATTTAAAGATATTAAAGCAAAGGACTTAAAGGATTTTCATCAACAACATTATCAACCCCATAATATGACATTAGTCCTCGCTGGTTATTTTGATCCAGTCGTTGCTAAAGATTACTTGGAATCTCATTTTTACGGAGATAAGCCCAGTTTAACAAAAACTACACCTAACTTTTATCATGGTCGATTTCAAACTGAAGAATGGCAGGAAGAAGTCATTGAAACCTACCATCCCCTAACTAAATTTGTACGAGTTACTCTCAACTGGAAAACCTGTGAACTCTATAACACCGATAACATGACCTTAGTCATCCTAGCCCATCTCCTTGCTTCCAAGCGAGGGAGCATCCTCTATGACATCCTCAAAGAAAATCTCCAGTTGGTAGAAAAAATTTATGCCTATCATAACGACTCTAAAGAGCAAGGAATTTTTACAATTGACTTTACCTTAAAAAAACTTGATGACCCAGAAGCCATTCATAAAAAAATAAAAAAGGTTATCAATCATATCGACACCATCCTTGAAGACCTCTCCTCTCATCTAAAGGAAGAACTTTTAAATGGTTCTAAAAATTCTTATCTTAAACATCTTATCGATGAAAAAGAAAGTTTCTTACATATTGCTTACGAACTTGCCTACTCTCTTAATACCTATGGTCATCTCTATCATGAGGATGATTATTTTAATCACATCAACCAATTAGATTTAAACCAGATTGAATCCATAAAAGACAAATACCTTATTCAACAAAAACGTAAACTAACCATCCTCCTACCTAAAAAGATTTATCAACAGGGTGGAGTTATACCTAAAGATAAATCAAATAAATCAGATGAATCAGGACAATCAACTAAGGTCAAGCGAATTGATTTCCTAGAAAAAAAAAAACTAGAAAATGAACTAGAAAAACAAATCCAAGATTATCAATGGTTTCCTGACTCTACCACTCATCCATCATCTCCTTTCTCTAATCAAGACGAACGAACTCAAGCTACTCTAAAAACTGAAAACTCCTGCCCTACTTACAAAGAAAAACTTAACTCTGGAATTACCCTGCTATCTAAACCGATGAAGCGGTTACCTAAAATTGAAATCCTATTAATTTTTAATGGTGGTAGTTTCTTTGAAGAAGAAATATCTGAGGAATTATCTAACAATTCCAATCATCATAGTAGCTATTTAAACGGAAGTTTCAACCTCCTTTCTAGGATGTTATTTTGCTCTAATCAGCAATATAGCAAAGCCGAAATTAGTAAAACCTTCAAACAAGCGGGAATTGGCTATAGTTCTTTTTCTGGAGAAAATACCATTGGAATTAGTTTCTCTTTTATTAAAGAAAACCTAGGAACACTTTTAAAATTCCTTAAACCAATATTAGAAAACTTTTCTTTTCAAGAGAAAGAATTCAATCAAGAAAAAGACGAAGTTATTTTTAATATTAGAAAAACCAAAGAAAATATTTTTCATCTCGCACTGCAAAACTTTAAGAAAAATATTTTAGCTGGAAGTAGTTACAGCTTACATCCAAGTGGTTCAGAGGCATCTGTAAATAAAGTTCAACTAGACAAAATCATTGAAATCAAAGAACAATTCTTAACCGCAGATAACTTAGTCGCTTACATGATTGGGGATTATTCCCCACAGGATCTTGAAAATTTTAAAGATTGCATCAATGCTTCCCTTGTTCCAAATCCATCCCCCAACCCAGACCTATCCTCTAAGTTAAATCACCCTGCTATTTTGCCAGTAGAAAAAGTTAAATACGATGGCAAGTCGATTATTACGGATCAGGAGAAAGGAAGTCTTCAAACCCACTTCATCATGGGCTTTCATGCACCCAAGTTAAGTGACGAGGATAGTCTTGTATTTCATCTTATTAACCAATACCTATCTGGGATGGGTGGACCGCTTTTTAAACTTAGAAATCAAAACTTTATCAAGGATGGTAAATCCTTAGGGGGAAGGGCTTATCGATTAGGTTGTCACCTCAAGTCGGCTCGCGATTATGGGATGTTAATTTTTTATGTTTCTTTTCGAGAAGAAGCAGCTAACGAATACCCTTGGGCATTGGAATCATTTAAACAAGAAATCGACAACTTAAAAAACCATTTGATTCCCCCAGATGAATTACAAAGAGCTAAAAATACTTGGCTAGCAGAAAATTTAATGCAATCGATTCGCTATCAAGAAATTGCTTTCACGGAAAGTTTATTTGAACTTTATGGTCATGGTTATAATTTTTGGGAAAAGAAGATTGAAGCTTTCCAAGCTATCAGCTCTGAACAAGTCCAAGCCGTGGCTAAAAAATATTTTTTAAAAGATAACTTCATGCCTTATGTCATGATGCCGGAGAAATAAATGAATAAATGGTTAAAACAATTAATGGGTTCCTATCAACCCTACGACTTTAAGAAAAAAGATTTTTTAATGGGATTTGGAGTATTCCTTATCGCCTTATGGACCTATACTGTCACCTTGACTCCTTCCGTATCCGCGGGGGATAACGGGGAGCTTACCTCGGCTATTTTTTATTTGGGACTAGGTCATGCTCCAGGGTATCCTATTCATTCCTTATTTGGAAAAATTTTTACCTATATTCCAATTAATAACATTGGTTGGCGAGCTAACTTCTATTCTGCTTTCAGTGGAGCTTTGGCTATTTATTTTTCTTTTTTAGTTTATCTCAAGTTACTTCATTCCATTTCTAATAATAGTTTATTTGTTTACCTATCTAGCATCATCGGTGGCTTGGCATTTGCTTTCTCTCCTATCTTATGGAGTCAGGCAGTCACAACTGAGGTTTATGCTATTTCGGCTATTTTCTATGGATTACTACTCCTAATCATCCTTAAGTGGTTTGATGAATTAAAAAGAAGAAGTGATGCTAAAGTTCCTTATTTTGGAGAAAATTATCTTCTTGCCTTTGCCTTTATTTTTGGTGTATCGTTAGGGGGACATCAAACCATTACCTTGGCAGAAGTTTTCTATGGTTTGGTGATTAGCTTCACATTGTTTTTCTTTCAAATTAAACCTCAAAAGACTTTCAACCATTACCTACCGACAGGTATTTGGCATTTTATTGGCGTGTTATTCGTATTATTAATTGGTTGGTATTTCTATGTCGATAAGATTGTTTCTTACGATTCTAATCTTTTTACTAATAACTATGTTCACCTAAAATCAGGAGTCAAGGTTTTTATTGCCACCAATCTCCTCTTGCTTGCCTACTACCTATTCTATAAATTTGTTCGTCCTCAAGATGTCGATCCCATGAATAGTTTTCATCGTATGGCACTATTAACCATTAAATTCTTTTGGATGATTTACCTTGGTTTCTTTGTTTATTTTTATCAATTCATCCGCAGCCATGGCAGCCCACCCATCAACTGGGGAGGGATAGATCAGTCAGTAGATTGGTGGGGGAAAATTGCTAAATTTTTTACCATGATCAACCGTAAACAATTTGCCCCTAGTGCTGTGCCTAGGGATTTAAGTATTTTTTTTCTACAAATGAAAAGTTTCTTCGTGGATATCGTGTTTGTACAATTCACCATTCCCTTTTGGATTGTGATTGGTATGGGGATGGTTCAGATGTTTAGAAAATGTAAGTTTTATTTAATTTGGTTTCTGATTGGATTTTTCTCATTTAGCATCCAATTAATTCTTTATATCAATTATGAGATTAATCCTATCGACTTATTCTTTGTGGAAGTATTTTTTATTTTTAGCTATTTCTTTGTTTCTATTTTTGTTCCCTTCGGCATCCACTTCATGCTGGAGTACTTAGAATACTTTTTTCAAAAAATCCTCAAAGAAAAATCAGAAAATTCAGGAGATTCAAAAGCAATTAATCCCCAGAAACAAAATTCGGAGTTAGTTCAGTAACATGAGTAATATGAAAATTAGTAAAGCAAGTTTATTATCTTTTTTGATAGTTGGAATCATCAGTCTTTTTATCCTATTTGGTATAGGTGGGAGTTTTAATCAAAAATATAAATCGTGGTTTCAATTTCCTCTCAATTATGAAATAAATGATAACTCCTTAAACAATGCTAATCATGATTATGGCTATAACCTAATGATGAGTGCCGAACCCAATTCTATTTTTATGACCGAGGGAGGAGATAACCAAGTTTTCTCCCTACTCTATTTTGCTACCACCGAAAGAAGAAGACCAGACATCGACTTTTTTGATCAAAAGGGAAATGTTTTTCCTCGTCTCTATGGAGATCTTCTCAATACCTATCCAGATGAATTAGAATTAATTCGAAGCATTCGTGACTTTCAACTCTTTTCTACAGGACGACCTATTTATCTTACTTGGCAAAGAGAAAATTTAGAAAAACTTAATATTAGTTATATTCGTTCCATTAAAAAACAGATCATCGAAAAGTCTGCCCCACAAAGAAGGGGTCAAATTAATAATAGGTTTAAACTTGACACCCTAGACGATCTTAAACATACTGCCCGTAATATGGTTGCTAAATCGATTTATGATCTTACCTTGAGGAGTGGTGGCAATCTAGCAGATCAAGATTTTCAGTATCTGGGCCCTTGGTATTTTAAAAATTTTGGTATCGTCTTTCGAGTCACTCCTCTTCGCTATGCCATCGTTGATGTATTAGAACTTCTTAATCAAGCCGACCAAAACACCTTGATCGCTCAAGTGAATAACATAAGCAAAATTCAAATGACCCCAAACCAGTTCCTCTTCTATATTAAACAATTAACTGAAGAAGGTTATGTTAAAGAAGATAACGGGCAGTATAGCATGGTTAAACCTTACCTAGCTAGTTTTGAGCATGTCGGAATGAATAGATATTGGGAAGAATATAACTTCGATTATCTTAATGCTCCTAATGCTAAAAACTGGGATTTCCTTACGAGAGAAATTTTTGCTAGTTATACTCGTCTAAGTGATGAAGTGACTCGAAACCAAGTTTACCGACTAAGAAAACGAATCAGTTTCGATAACGATCCTAATCAAATTAATAACCTAAACCAAAGAATTGATGCTTGGCAAAGCAGGAATGAAAAATTGTTTGACACCATCCCACTTTACAACTATGACAATCCGGGAATGCTCTATAACTATGCTTCTAGGGTATACTCTAAAAGCCATATTGAAGCGGTACCATTTTTTGTCATGATTGCGAGGGCGAATTATCGTTTCTCAGAGAACTATTTGAGGGCTATTGATATTTTAATTAAAGAAGCACAACAGGGTAACTCTAAACAAGAAGAGTATATCAAAGAAGCACGAGAGTACCTTTCTGAATTCTACAAAAGAAAAAAGATAGCTCTTACTTTCACTAAGAAACTATCAACTTGGGAAAATGATAATGAGGTTAAGCAGGCTAAAATTTTTGAAAAGAGTATTGAAGGTATTAAAAAAGTCTCCACCAGCGATTTAAACCAAAAGAAAACTGAAGCGGGCAACGATCCACAGAAACTAAAAGAACTAGCCAACCTTTATAAAGAAAGGAATAATATCCCAGAGGTGATTCAAACCCTATCTAAAATCATGGAGCTAGAACCTCAGGTCTTTAATCATTATTTAGACCTTTATGAATATACCAAGGATAAAGATTTTCAAACTGCTATCAACACCATAGAAATGATGATTACTCGATACGATAGTCTTAATTATCAAGGAGGGAATAAACCACCTTTATGGAGTTTAGAATTTAACCTTGGTCGGTTATATTTCTCACAAGCAGATTCTAATATCCGTAACCAAAGACTTACTACGGTAAAAGAAACACTTAATGCAAGTAAAAGTGCTTTTGAAAAATTCTTAACCGCAGTAAAATCTCAAGAAAAAATAGAAAATGATTTATTGCAGAAAGCTAGTATTGCTGAAAAAAGCATTACTAAGATAAATGAGTTACTGAAGAAATATTAACTTATTATTTTTAAACTAGACTCGATAATAAAATAACCGATTGAGTTATTACAGATCATAATGAAGATTCTATATTTATTTTTACTTTTCTCCTTTTCATACGGATTAGTCACACCTAGTCTGATTGAAAATTGGAATGAAAAGATTTCCCTCAACCGACTGGACGAAGTCCTCCTAGAAGCAGAACCCCTTAAGCAAGATAATTTTGAAGACATTGAATTAAGAACCATTCTTTTTAAAGCTTACCTCTACAAAGGGTTAAAAGAAAAAGCTGAAGAAGAAATTAGTTTCATTGAGAAAAGAATGGCAAATGATAAAACTTTATATTTACGAGCCCTGCAAGCCTATCAAAATAAGGATTCAGATACGGCATTAAAATTTATTGAAGCTATCCAAGCAAAACGTTATTCACCTCCCTACCTGCTAGCTTTTGAAATCTATCTACAAAAAAAATTCTATAGCAAAGCCCAAGAAGTCTTAAACATCTATGAAAGTCTAGAAGGTCAAAACAACGAGTGGTTTTTTAACAAAGGTAAATTATTATTAACTCAAGGATTAGATTCTGTTGAAACCTTGCGAGAGCATATCGTTGAATACTCCAAATCCTATCCAGTAGACCATCGGCAAATGTATTTACGAGCGAATTACTATGCCATCAAAGGACAATACGATCTAGCCCTTAATTTCATTGAAAAAGCTATTTACTTGAGCTTCTCCGATCAAGAATATATCAACCAAAAATCTTATTTCTTATTTCGCGATCACCGTTGGCGAGAATTGATTGAGTTCATTGAAAAAACCGAGTGGAGTAGTCGAGAAGACGAGATTCGTTATTTATTTTTAAATAACTTCATCAAACTCATTAATTATAAAAGTGACCAAGCATTCTTTGAATTAAAAAATCCAGAAAACTTAGCTACCCTGATTCAACCTTTAGAAAAAATCCTTTACTTGAATGTGGAAAATGAAAGGGCCCGATTCCTCTTAGAAGAAATTTTACTAGCCAATACCCAACCCAATGATGAGAGAAGAAAACCTTATGCTAATTTTCACCTTGAGAAAGGGCTAAACTTTTTTAATAAAGGTCAATACCAAAATAGTCTTATCGAATATAACCGAATGTTACAGCTTTATCCTTATGATAAAAACTTCTATGAACACTACTTGGAATACTTGAGGACTACTAAAAGGTATGAAGATTATTCTCAAGAAATGAAAAATTATGAGAATATTTTTAAAGAAGTAAGTTTAGAAAAAACCATGAAGAAGCAACTTGCTGAAAAGCAAATTCAAGAAAGTTTAGCTAAACAATTTGGCATTACCCCTCTAATTACTCAACCGATTACAGAAGTTTTATTAATTTATCAACAAAGATCTCTAAAAGACAATTGGGATAATCCTTATCAAGAAATCCTCATCAACCAGCATCTCTTCAACATCCTTAAACAGTCTCCATTGGTTAATGTTGATAATGTTGAAAAAAAGAATCAACTCCAAAAAACCCTTGATAAAAAATACGATTATTCGATTGAATTCTCTAGTGAAGAAGTAGATGGAATATTGAAAATATCACTGCAAATTATTTCTCCTCAAAGAATTCCTATTTATAATGAACAATTTAGTTTCTTTGGAAAAGAAAAGTATTTTCAAATGATTAATAAAATAACTTCTGTTTTTCTAAATATTTTCCCAAAAATTGGCAAAGTAGCCGCAATTGATAACCGAAAAGTTGTTTTCTCCTTAGGATCGCTTCATGGGATTAAAAAAGATGACCTAGTAACTTTAACTAAAAATGGCAAAGTATTAGGGGAATTTAAGGTAGAAGAAGTTAATAACTATTATTCTTTAATCACTATCGATAAGATATTTATCCTCTCTCAAGTAGAGATAGGAGACCAGATTCTGTTACCTTCGACGACAGAATCTAAGTAATCCCCTCAAGTTCACACTAAAACGATAAACTTTAGTTTATCTTGCTTTTAATTCCAAAATGATTAAATAGTCAATTTTACCTTTCACGATTACGAATTTATAATAAATTAGTGTAGTTATATATAACGATTACCTATAAATTTTAAAATTCTTTTTAAAAAGAAGATTTAGATGAAGATAAATTTTTTTAATAAAGTTTTGTTTTTTAGTTTAACACTATGTGTTTTCTTTCTCATATCTCAAGAATCTACACAAAATTATTTTACCATCAAAAAAGATTCCTTCAATCAACTCATAGAGTTTGAACTAACTCCTAGTAAGGATTCTACTTATAGTTATTCTTTAAACTATTCCATTTCTAGCAACCTGCTGCCTAAGGGAGAATATTTTCATTACTACTATGATGAGATGCTTAATCTAAGGAAAATTTCTCGAACTAGAGGAGAAGACGTCCTCCTCAATATTGAATTCGATGAGGAGAATCGTCTACAAGTGATTGAAGAAATGTCGAAAGGGAAAATCTATATTAAAATCGAATTCAATGAAAATTCTCAAATTAGCCGACAAACCATCCAAATAGATAAAGATGTTTGGAACTATGTTTATAGTTATAATGAGAAATACCCTAGTATGATAGAAACCTATTACAATCATAAACCGGTTCAGAAACAAGTGATTAGATGGTTAGTTTTAGAAAATGAGCAAAAAGAAGTTATCCAAATTTACTTTTATAATCTTTATCAACAATTAACTAAATACTATGATATTGAACGCGACCTTTCTATCCATGAGGGATATGGAGAAGAAGAGATTAAGGTCTATGACGCTCAAGGTAGACAAAAAAGAAAGAGTATCCGACTATGGAACCATCAAGTTGTCACCGATGAATTCGTCATCAACCAAAATAGAGAAAATCATATCAAGTATCTCTACAATCAAGATCAATTAATAAAAGAAAAACTTGTTTATCAAAATGGAGAGTTGACTTATCGTTATAACTTTTTTTATCAATCGGTATACGATTTTGATCACTTGGTTTTTAATGATCAATTTAAGAAAAAAACCTTAGAAAAGATTTATTTTCAATTCGATGACAAACTATTAATGGAGAAAGAAAAAATTTATGATTTTAAGAAAAAATTAATTTCTTATACCACTGAAGAAAATTTACAAAACCATCAATTTATTAAAAGTGAAAACATCAATTCTGCCTTTAATATCATCACTAAAACCCAAGATAAAAATTTAGAAATGGATATGGTTGATAGAGTTAGTGGGGCCTTCATAAGTAAGAAAAAAATTGTTTATGACGATTATAATCGTATTCAAGAAATTCAACTCCATCAACCTAATCAGACTTATCATCGAGTAAAGTATTTTTATGATGATAGAAATACTAGTGATCAAGTTTTAAATTCAAATAATATCCCTCCTATCAATACCGATATAATCTACAATGGTAATATCTATTATCAACAAGCTTATAAAAAATTCACTGCCAAGCAAAAAGACAAATCCAAAACCATTGAAGAAAGATTTAATTCTTT
This sequence comes from Geukensia granosissima, assembly GCA_032357055.1. Classification (NCBI taxonomy): domain Eukaryota; kingdom Metazoa; phylum Mollusca; class Bivalvia; order Mytilida; family Mytilidae; genus Geukensia; species Geukensia granosissima. The sequence continues at coordinate 15,196 of JAULBM010301562.1, forward strand.
TATTCATAATCCTAAACTTCATAACGAGGCAGAATCTTCCTTATTAGCCAACCTGAAATTAATTCAAAAAACCGGTTTGAGAAAAGTAGTTTTTTACGATCTTCATAATAATATTGACTCTTATTATAGGATTGAATTTGACAAAGAAAATCAGTCCAATCTTAACTCCTCTTCACCTGCCTCCAGTTCATCACTTAATAGTCAAAAAGTTGTTTTTAGTTATTATTCTTCTGCTCCAAAAATAAAAATTGAACAGAGCAAAATAACTACTTTTAATGATTCAAGCGATAAACGTCTTTACATGCTCCCCAACGAGAATGATTATAATAATAAAAATTACTTTGGGGGATTGAAGGAATTTAATCAATTAGCCGTCGACAACATCGATCCCCAAGATGAAAATTTAAATCTTCGAATAACCATCTTCTTTAATAAAAATTTCATCATCCCCAAAACTATCAAAGAAACTTTTGATCCTCAAGGAAATAAACAAACTGAGACTTTAATTTCTGGAGACCAAATTGAAGAACAAAAATTTAATTAGTTTTTTAATTAATATGATGGTTTTAACCAATGGCAGATGATCAAACTATGGCATAAAAAAACCATCACGGATCTTCTTGCTAGCCATAACAAAAATATCAAAAAGAGTCTCGGTCAACACTACCTTCTCGATCACAATATCCTTAAAAAAATAGCTCTAGAAGCTCAACTAAGCGAGAATGCCACCATCATAGAAATAGGCCCTGGGCTGGGTGGTTTAACTCAAACCTTATTGGAGGAAACAAATGCCAAAGTTATTGCTGTCGAAATCGACGACAAATCAATCCATTTATTAACCCAAGTTTTTAGCCAAGAATTTCCTGCTTGGCAAGATAGGTTGAACATAGTTCATGCCAATATTTTAGAATACACTCCCACCTTTCCACCTCCTTATTTTTTCACTGGAAACCTCCCCTACAATCTAGCCGCTAAAATCATCGTTGAAATTCTAGAAAAATATCAAAACCAATTAATTGGAGCGGTGTTCATGACTCAAAAGGAAGTAGCTGACCGGATCCTAGCTAGTAAAGAAAATAGAAAAGACTACTCCCGTTTAAGCATCACCATTTCTGCCTTAGCCACTAGTAAACGAATTTGCAACATTCCCCCTTCGGTGTTCTACCCTCCCCCTAAGGTAAACAGTTCCCTAGTTTTTCTAAAGCCACATGAGCATAGTCTATTCGATTCGAAGGAGCATTATCAAATCTTTAAAACCTTGGTTAAAGCGGCCTTCCATAGTCGGCGTAAACAAATTATTTCTTCATTCAATCATGGACTAGATTCTAAAAAGATTGATATAGAGGCAATAAAAAAAATAATTGCAGAAGATTTTAATTCATCTACAACATCTAAGGACTGGAGCAAACTAAGAGCCGAAGAATGGGATTGCCAAGATTTTATCTTACTAGCAAAAAAACTCTTACCCTTGATATAATTTAGACAAACTCCGACCAATTACCTTTTAAAGTAGCATGTTGATTGGATTGGATAAGTTGTTTAAGGAATACCATTTTCTCAATTGGCTGGGCTCCTAAAGAGAAAAGATGATTACTAAACAGCTGGCAATCGATTAAAAAAAAATGATTTTTTTGAGCAAACTGACAAAGATGATACAAAGCAAGTTTAGAAGTGTTTGTCTTTAAGGAAAACATCGATTCCCCAAAAAACATTTTTCCTAAACTTACCCCATAAAGTCCACCTACTAATTTTTCCTCCTCCCAAACTTCTATAGAATGGGCTATCCCCAGTTGGAAAAGTTCTTGATAGGCTTCTTGCATTTCTTTTGTAATCCAAGTCCGGTTCTCCTCACCTTCCTCCCCTCTATTCACTCCAGCACAATGTTGAATTACTTGCTTAAAGTTGCTATCAAATTTAATTTGATAAGTGTGTTGCTTAAGGAACTTTTTAAAACTTTTTGATACTTTAAACTCATCGGGAATAAGAACCATCCGCCATAAAGGAGAATACCAACGATAAGGTTTTTTTTCAAACCAAGGAAATATTCCCTTGCTATAAGCTTCTAGTAGCCAATCATTATTAAGAGATCCCCCCTCAAAAACCAAACCATGACGATCACCGATGGTAAAGGGATCAAAATGATCTAAGCAGAATCCTTTAGATAATAATCCTTGTAAAGCGGGTAGATCTTGATGAAAGGGATTAACCTTTTCGATGACTTTCAAACCCTCAATACTTATAATTACGTGTCACTATAATTATTTATCATTAATCACGGCTATTCCAGGTAAGGTTTTACCCTCTAGGAATTCTAAGGAAGCCCCACCACCGGTTGACAAGTGGCTAATTTTATCCTGCAATCCCATTTGCTTAATAGCTAAAGCTGAATCCCCCCCTCCAATAATGGTAGTAACTCCCTTAGCCGTAGCTTCAACTAATGCCTCGGCAATGGCAAACGTGCCTTTGGCAGCTTCTGGGCATTCGAATACACCCATGGGTCCATTCCAAACCACTGTTTTAGCATTCAAGATGATTTTTTTAAAATGCTCAATGGTCGCTGACCCAATATCCACCCCTTCTGAATCGGATGGGATGCTTTTAGTAGAAAATTCTTCTAAACTGCCGATTAGCTTCTTCTCTTTTAAATCAATCTCTCCCACCATCACATCAACCGGAAGTTCTAAAATACCTTCTCCTTGCTTTAAAAGTTCCTTACTCTCTTCAACCAAACTTTCATCAAGGAGGGATTGACCAATTTCTAATCCCATCGCTTTAAGAAAGGTATAGGCCATTCCTCCACCAATAAGTATTTTATCCGCCCTAGGAATTAAATTTTTAATAAGAGGGATTTTAGTAGAAATTTTAGCTCCTCCTAAAATCGAAACCAACGGCTTTTCTGGATGATGAAGAACTCCTCCTAGATAGGTTAGCTCTCGTTCCATCAATAACCCAGCATAAGCGGGAAGGAATTGGGCAATCGTGCAAGTGGAGGCATGGTCTCTGTGAGCCGCACCAAAGGCATCGTTTACAAAAACATCACCTAGCTTAGCTAGGGCTTGAGCCAATTTCTTCCTCTCATTTTCATCTTTGCTAGTCTCTTCTTTATAATAGCGAACATTTTCTAATAAAAGAATTTCACCACCTTTTAAAGATTGAGATTTTTTTAGTGCTTCTTCACCAAGAAGATCCTCGCAAAAATCTACTTTTTGTCCTAACAGCTTTTCCAACTCTTTAGCCACTGGTCGTAGACTAAGCTCTGGCTCCCTCGCCTTGCTGGTATCAGGTCGTCCAAAATGGCTCATTAAAATTAGAGAGGCCTTTTGGTCTAATAAGGCCTTCACGGTGGGAAGGGTTTGTAAGATTCGATTATTATCTTGGATAACCCCATTTTGGAGGGGAACATTATAATCGACTCGAACTAATACTCGCTGATTAGAAAAATGATGATCTTTAATCGTTTGTTTATTCATGTTGTTTCCTTAATAATTTTTAATTTTTATATTTATTTTTTATTATTATTCTTTTTATTTCTCTGCTTGGCTTCTGCTTTTAAAGGTAGGGCATGAAGTTGAATAAATCCAATCGCATCTTCTGGAGTATAAACCCCGGCATCATCTTCCATGGAAGCAATCCCCTGATCATAAAGAGAATCTTTACTCTCCCTACCGACAACCGTTACATTCCCTTTATAAAGCTCTAAATGAACCGTTCCATTGACAGTTGTTTGGCTTTCCTTTAATAAAGCTAATAGGCATTGGTTTTCTCTAGAAAACCAAAAACCATTATAAACCAAATTAGCGAAACGAGGCATTAGATTATCTTTAAGGGAGATGACTTCTCGACTTAAAGTTAATGCCTCTATATCTCGGTGAGCAAGGTAGAGAATGGTTCCCCCCGGAGTTTCATAAACCCCCCTACTCTTCATACCCACAAAACGGCTTTCGACAATATCAATACGACCAATACCATTAGCTCCGCCTAGCTGGTTGAGTTTTTTAAACAATTCTACTGGTTTTAACTTGCGTCCATTAAGGGCAACTGGCTCTCCCTTCTCAAATTGGATCGATAAAGGAGTAACCTTGTCAGGAGCTTGCTTAGGGGAGACACTGTACTCAAACATTTTTTCTGGAGGCCTGCTCATAGGATTTTCTAAGATACCGGCTTCAAAACTAATGTGCATGAGATTAGCATCACTAGACCATGGCAAAGATGGGCTGGCTTTTATCGGGATGCCATATTCCTTGGCAAAGTCCATCGCTTCTTTTCGACCTTTGATTAATTGATAAAATTCTTTTATTTTCCAAGGAGCAATCACCTGGGCATTTGCAAAAAGAGCATGAATAGATAATTCAAAACGAACTTGATCATTCCCTTTACCAGTGGCACCATGGGAGAAAATATGGGTCTTTTCTTTACGAGCTACTTCAACGAGTGCTTTGGAAATTAAAGGACGGGCGAGTGATGTTCCTAGCAAATAACGTCCCTCATAAAGGGCATTAAAAGCAATCGATTTATAGACATAATCTTTAAGGAATTCCTCCTGAAGATTAACCACGACAACTTTCTTTGCTCCAGAAGCGATTGCTTTTTTTTTAAGTTTATTAAAATCTTCTTCCTGTCCGATATCTACAACCACACAAATGGTATCGTAACCTTTTAAATCTAACCACTTACAAATTACCGAGGTATCTAAACCACCAGAATAAGCAAGGACAACTTTTTTTTTCATATTGCTTTCCTCATAAAATTTCTCATATTTCTAATATTTCTTATAGATTAAAATTCTATCATTAACTCCTTTAGAAATTATCAGCTAAATGCTTATTTAAGAAAAATTTATTTTTTTGGTTATATTTTCAGCTATGAAAAATTTAATAATAATCCTTAAATAAGTTATTTAAGCTATTTACAAATAAACAAAACATGTTATATTAACATTAATTAAAAATGTTTAAATTAACTAAAAAAGTTGAATTTTGTTTAATTATTTTCAAGCACTTTCAGAGTTTGAATCGTTCTAGTGGAGCAAATAAGGCAGTGCGGGCTCATGAAATTGCCGATGCTTATAATTTGTCCTCTAACTTTTTAGCTAAAATCATGCAAGAGTTATGCAAGAAAAAAGTCCTTACCTCTAAGCAGGGAGTTAGTGGCGGATATTACCTGAATATCGATCTCGGAAAGACTAATTTCCTAGATTTCATTGAAATGCTGGAAGGAAAATTTTCGGTAGTCAATTGTATTAGCTCTAGTAAAATATGTATCTATCATGATGGCTGTAATATCATCGACCCCATGAGAAATCTCAATCAAAAATTCAAAGATTTCTATAAAAACATCACCCTCCTTGAATTAGTAGAAATTCCTTTTTACGAAAAACAACCCGAACTACAAAATAATTAACTTCCTCTTTAAATTTGCTTTTGTTAAAAAGTATGTTATATTTATAAATAAAAGAATTTTAAAAAACGGAGTTGAACATGAGTACAAAATCAAAAGAATTAACCGATCAAAACTTTAAAGAAGTTGTTAGCAGTGGGGTATCCATCGTCGATTTTTGGGCGGAGTGGTGTGCACCTTGTCGTCAACAAGGGCCTATCGTTGATCAATTAGCTGAAAAAGTAGGTGAGGAAGTAAATGTCTGTAAGGTAGATGTGGATAGCAATAGTCAAGTTGCTGCAGAATATCAGATTACTAGCATCCCTACCCTATTAGTTTTCAAAGACGGAGAAGTCGTTCAAAAATTTGTAGGCGTTCAATCGCTAAACACTTTAGAGAATGCAGTTAAGGTATAAAGGTTTAACCAAATCATTTAACCAACCTTAAATCATAATTCATAATAGATTGAACGATGAGAATGTTACCTCATTAAGCAGTGAATCGGTCTTTAGCAACCATGCTTTAGACCATTTCACTGAAGGGGTCATTCAATTCCTTCGTTCACAAATTTCCGAATACCTCGGACAAGAAGTTTTTTTCGGTGGCAACCTAAACCCAGAAGGGAAGGTTGATCATTGCGAAATCATTAGTCGGGGAAACATTGCCCAAGCCCCAGTCATCTTTAAAAGGGCGATGCACTTTGATGTCCTCATCCATAATCACCCTTCTTCCTACCTAGAACCATCTGACGCTGACCTTAACATTGCGGGTATGTTTGCCGATTTAGAGATTGCTTTCTTTATTATTAATAACAATGCCGACCAAGTTAATGTGGTCATCCCTATTGCTGCAAAAGTTCAAGATCAAAAAGTTCCTTTAGACGATATCCTTCATGCATTCGAACCCAATCAAGGATTATCTCGCTTCATAGAAAATTTTGAACCACGAGAACCCCAACGACAAATGGCTGCTCGTGTTGTAGAAGCATTCAATGAAGAAAAAATATTAATCTGCGAAGCAGCCACTGGTACCGGAAAATCCCTGGCCTATCTTATTGTGGCTTGTCTATGGGCATCGATCAATCGTAAAAAGGTAGTGATTTCAACTAATACGATTAATCTTCAAGAACAACTAATCAAAAAAGATTTACCGGTCATCCATGACTACCTCCACCAAGTGCTAGGACGAGAGATTCAAGTGGTGCTGGTTAAGGGAAAGAATAATTACCTATGCCAAAGGAAATTCCTTGATTTTAAAAAACAATATCAAAATAATGAGTATGAAAAATTAGATAATTGGGATAGGATTAACTCTAATCAAATTGAAGAAGTCATCGATTGGGGAGAATGCACCGAAACCGGAGATAAAAACGAACTTTCCTTCCTGCCAAACTTCACCCTCTGGGATGAAATATCCTGTGAAAACGACACCTGCAAGCGAACCCAATGTCGCCATGAGAAAATTTGTTTTCAAAACAAATTGAAAAAAAATATTTTCCAAGCGGATGTCCTCATCGTTAATCACCACATCTTATGTGCTGACCTTTCCATCAAGAAGGCAACCTCTAATTTAACCACCGGCCTTCTTCCTCCTTACGAAAGATTAATCATTGATGAAGCCCATCACTTAGAGGATGTCGCCACCATCTATTTTGGCACTCAAGCATCCACTCAAGAAATTAAACGAACCCTTTCCCTGATTGCTAAAACCGATAAGAGTAATCTCCTCCGCAGTGGAATTCTTAAAAAGATGGTCGATAAAATACAGACCTACCTAGGAGAGATTCGTAGCCAAAGCTTGAGCGAGGAAGAGAAAAAGGTCTCCCAAGAATTCCTTAGCCAATTACAAAACAAGGTTGATTTTTTTATTCAATCTCGAAATCATTATGAAGCGGCTAGTCAAACCGACTATCAGACCATCTGGGATTACTTTAACCAAGAAGAAGGTTTTTTTAATCAATTAGAAGCATCCGAAAAATATAAAGAGATTAAACATCGTTTCAGCAAGGAAGAATTTGAGAGTAGCCGATGGAAAAAAAACTATCACCAGCCCCTTAAGAATATTTTAGAACTCCTCCAGGAACTTCATCAATCTTTATTAGCCCTCGACAAGTTATTAGAAGACAACCTTTTAGATGGTTTAGACTTGGCTATTGAGAAAGGAGATTTCCTGGCTTACCGAGAAAGATTATTCGCTTCCATCCAAACCTTTTCGTCAAGTTTAGAAAGCTCTATCGATAACGAGGTGAGATGGGTTCGCCTTACCCAGAATAAAAATACTGTTTACTTTTCTAGTCATGTATCCCCTTTGGAGCTTGGCGAGGTACTTCGCGATCACCTTTTTAATACCATGAAAACGGTCATCCTCTCCTCCGCCACCTTGGCAACCAATCAAGATTTCTCCCACCTAAAAGAAAGATGGGGTCTCTCCCAGTTATCCAATCATCGCATCTTAGAGGAGCAATTAAGCAGTAGTTTCGATTATAAAAATAATTGTCTCATGGTGGTGCCTTCTTCTTTTCCTGCGGTCACCCAGCCCCATTTTATCGATCACACCTGTCAATACCTCCACGAACTTCTTAACTTGTTTCGAGGAAAAATGGTTTGGCTGTTCACTTCCTATGCCATGATGATTAAGGTGCATAACCAACTATCCCCGATAGCCCAGCAATTAGGAGTTGTCCTCCTTTTACAAGGAGAGGAGCCCCGCCATAATCTTATTGATAAAATAAAAAATCAGAGCAATGGAGTTTTACTCGGTGTCAATTCTTTTTGGGAAGGAGTCGATATCAAGGGGAAGAATCTTTCCTGTCTTGTGATGATTAAATTACCCTTTTCCATGCCTACCGATCCAGTTTTACAAGCACGTTTGGAGAAAATAGAAGAGAGAGGAGACAATGCCTTTATTCATTATTCCCTACCACAAGCCATCCTCCGCTTTAAGCAAGGTTTTGGTCGTTTGATTAGAAGTCAAGAAGATCGGGGTTTATTCATCCTACTCGACAACCGAATCCTAACCAAATCTTATGGAAAAATATTTTTGAAATCCCTACCCATCGGGCTAGAAAGGAAAGACCTGCCACTTAAAACCTTAGTGGCAGAACATTTCCCAGGATTAATTTAAACCCGATTAATCTTGAGCCGAATATACTATCCAAGGTACACTACCACCTGCAACAGTCGAATAACCAAGTGTAAAAAAAATATTATGATCTGGAGTAATGGTAAGAAAGTCAAAGAAATTCTCTCTGGTATCCATATTAATGACACCTGCTAGGGATTGATCTGAACGATTACCTGAAGTGATAGTATTTCTCATCTTATAAGTAAGACTCTTAGCAATTGGATCACGATTGAAAACAACGAACAATCTTGCTTCTTTACTTGTCACCTTATTATAAACAGCCATTGCGACAAAAGATCCATCTCGACCTATTTTTAAATCTGCAAAGTATTGAGGACTATCGGTTATCTCACCCCAATTTAATAGTTCAATACTATCAGATGCGCTACTCCAATCACTATTAACAAACAGGTCTGCCTGAGCAGAAAAACTATTACCAGTACTACCAATATCCACTTTGACTATTTTAGCTCCTCCCCCACTAAGTCCTACCAAAAACAATATTTGAGAACCATCTGGAGCCATATCATAAGATTTCACCGCTCCACCAGGAGTTAAAGTAAAACTTACAGGAGCCGTAGTTATATTTTGAAAATCAAAAGCTAAAATCACATTCCTAGAAGAATCATAGACATAGAAATATCGATTATTAGGGTGAACCAAAATCCTTCCTAATCCATCTAAATTAGCTACTTGAGTTGGAGTAATATGATTAGAAAGGTATAACCTTTTGCTAGCTGCCACCCAACCAAATACACTTATATGCTTTTTCCCAGTAACTATCACTTTGCTCTCATCTTTGGAAATAGCGATATGACGTTGATCCACAAAGGTAGCCGGTAGTTTATTGACATCCCCATCGTTTAACTTAGTCGAAAGGTATTGATGACGAACCAAACTACCACCACTACCACCTAAAACTGCAACCTGTCCATCTGCTTGTAATTGAGCAATAGTAATACCACTAAGACTATTAAGGTCACTAAAGCCACCACTACTAGTAGTAATCACCGTGCCATCTTCAAGGAAAAGCGATGAATAGGGTATGGCTGGGAAAGAACCTAATAGACTTCGTGAAGAATCTCTGAACCCCCGTGAAGAATTTTTAAATGTCTTTCCATCTGCACTAGTTTGTATGATTGCCATTTCATTGTTGTCTAGAATATTGGCAACACCAGTTCTACTAGTAATTAATAAATCATTATTTTTAATATTACCAGAAATAGCTTTAAATCCTGGTTGTAAATTACCTGATGGAGCAAACATTTCTTTTTGGCTACTCCATGTTATTGCTGACCTACTCCATCCTGATAAAGCTATGGTTACAGTTTTATCTGTTAAATAAGCACTTACATGTCTTTTATCACCCAATGAAGCATAAGCCGCAACACTAATCGAATAAGTTACATTGTTTAATAGACCATCTAAAGTAACCGTGTAATTTTCTTGACCATCCACATGGGCGGTTAATATCTTCTCCACATAATTACCTCCTAACGGCTTATAGCGAACTAGGTAACCATCTGGGATAGTCTTTTCACTACTTGCAATATTATTTACAAAGGAAATATCAACCGATGATCTTTGAGGAGTAAGAGTAAAACTCTCTATCGACTCTGGAGTGCCCTTCGTTTTAAGAGTCAGGGTATCAGAAGGGTCTGAAAGACCCCCTTCATTACTAGCATAAACAACTACTTGGTAACGATTCTCCTCTATCAAATTAGTTACTAGAATTTTAATTCCAGCATTCTGAAAAGCATCTATATCACTAATTATTTTCTCAATAGTTTTGCTGGTATTGTTTTCTAAATCTATATAATTTACTTTATATAAGAATGGTCTTCTAGAGTTATCAGTAACGTATATTTTTTGTGGATGAGTTATGTGCATGGTAATTTCATTAGAAGAAATGATTGATTCTTCAAGGCGTGGCTTGTAGGGTCTAGGGGTAACATGAATACCATTAAGCGATTTAGCAACGAAGTCCTGTGTCGTAAGTGAATCTCCTGCTTCCTTAACATTCCTTGCATTACTCGCCACCACTAAAAAATTATAGTATTTTTTAAAACTATAATTAGGAATATTTAAGGTTAATTGAGTTTCAGAGGTAGCAAATGAAGGTGATCCTTCTGAAGCCACAGTTGCCAGGGTAAGGGCAGTACCATTATAAGGATATACTTTATTTGCATCAACACTCGTATCTTTATAAAAGACAAGGTATTGATCAACCCTTCCGGAGGGCTCAGCCGGAGGACCCCACTTCAAGGTGATTCGACCATACTCGGTTATACTTGCCGGGTCATAGGTTAGATTCCTTACCTGACCTGGGAGTCTAGTTGGATGAGCGATTTTATTTACTACCTCCCCTTCGGTAGGGCTACAATAGTTGATTGAATTGACACAGAATTCGGTAAGATTTCCCGATGTCCTTTCAATCACAGCTAAAATGCTTAATTGATAATCAACCTCGCTTTCTAGACTTTGAAAATTATAAGTTGTCGCAACATTGGTTATTTTTTTTACAATGACACCATTATCATTTCGAACCAAGGTAAGGTAATATTTATTTGGTGTCTCTCCACTGCTAGGAGCACTCCAAACCACATCTAGATTATTATCCCCAGGGGTGAATTCTACATTTTGCACTGCTCCTGGCCCATTAATCGGTTGCTGGTTTTTAGGATCAGACTCCGTCATGCCAGCATCATTAATGCTAACAACTTTTAATTGATAAGTTATCGTATTAACTAAATTAGTTACCCAAACAAAACTCGTATCGCTATAACTAAACGATTGCTTTTGATATTCTACATCCCCTGCTGCATTGTCTTTATACCAAACTTCAAATTTGAGTGGCTGTCCATCCTCTTGTCCTAAAACTGGCACCGTCCAATAAACTTCCAGCTTTTTATTATTTCTAAGGATCTCAAAATTACTAATTTTTACTGGTTTAAAATCTGGGGTGACCTTTATGCTTGCACTAGGGCCACTTCCATATTGGTTTTCAGCAGTAATGCTGATCGTATATTCTTGACGGATTTCAAGGTTCACTAATTTAGCACCTTCTCCACTCACTTCAATCCTAGTTGAAGATCCCCCAGAAGATTTTCTATACTCTACGATGTATTTATCAATATCTACATTGACATTCGGCTTGCTCCAGCTAACTGTTATCGAATTGCTATTAACGACATAACTTACATTACTAGGTGGCTGATCGGGAGGATCCTTCTTTAATTGATTACCACACGAGAGCAACCCAAAAGAAAATAATATTAAAATTAAAAAATATAACCCAAAATGCGTGTTTAACAAATAATTATTAGACTTCATAATCTATTCTATCCTTCAAAGTTGATTTTAATATAAATTTTATGCATTGATGCAATCATAACTGTTTGTTTTAACAAAAAATTATAGTCATGCACCATAAACATACTGATTATATTTAATATAATAAAATAGTATAATTTAAAACCACCTTTTACTTAAATATACTTATTTAAAGAATAAAATTCAAGTAAAACTTGAACAAAAAACCTATTTCATTATTCTTCATTTAAGTATCGTCTCTTAAATAGATAAAATATAGCACTTGCTCTATTTTTTTAACCTTTTTAGAAAACCTTTTCAGTCAGCAAGATGTGTTTAGTCTCATGTTACAATTATAGCTTATTATTTTTAATCGCAAAATGAAGTTATTTTTCTTTTCTCCTAAATACATCTTTAATTTATCTGCAGTCTCTAGAACCATGGAAGTCATGGGATTTACTCATGCCTATGTTTATGATTCCAATGAATTACTCCAAGAGGCCTATGGTAAAGCCAATAAAAGAAAACTCAACAAAACTTCTTCTGGAGCATTTCAATATATCCATTTTGAAAAAGTAGAAGATCCGATTACTTTTCTAAAAAACTATCCTCATCGAAAAATTGCTTCCGTGATTCATCATAAAAGTATTTCTCTGCCTGATTTTAGTTTTCAAAAGGATGACCTCCTCCTCCTTGGCAACGAAACCCATGGATTAGAGGAAGAAATTATTGACCTAAGTGATGTTAAGGTTAAAATACCTCAAAAAGGACAAACCGAAAGTCTAAACCTAAATATCTCAGCTTCCATCTTCATCTACGAATACAGCCGTCAGATGAATTTTGAGTTTTAACTTTAATTAAAAAAATTGAAATAATTAGTTTTTAATTTTTTAAATCAGCAACTAATAACCACTCTCGAATTTTTCCAGCAGATATATCTTCCTTCATCTCATCTAAACAAATATCCAGCCCATCCAAATGTTGTTTAACTGTCCACTCCACTTGCTCTGGATCAATATCAAAATAGTTATGGGCAATCATATTCCTAAGTCCCATGAACCCCTCCCAATTGACTTGTGGGTAATGAGTGAATACCGGATCCCCACTCATACGATGTAGCTTCTTAACACTTTCACCAATCACTAACAAATTAAAAGCGGTACTTTCTAGTAATATTCGATTAGATTGATCCTTGACAAAATCTTCTGCGGATTTAATATGCGAACAACGCTCCTTGATGGTTTTAATGACATCCTGAATTTGAATTGTAATACAATAGAACAATTCTTGATCAAATCTAGATTTTTTAAATTTGGATGTGTTCTTTTTCAATTTTTTTCCTGAGGTAAGGATTCATGAATGAATGCATACGGATTAAATCGATTTTTCGATTGGTCAATTTCTCTAGTTTGTTTTTAATACTCACTAAAAGAAATGGATCCGGATTGGGTGTGACGAGACAAATATCAATGTCGCTCTTTAGGTGTTCATCTCCCCGGGCTACCGATCCATAAATCAAAACTTGTTTGAGATTAATATCCTTTCTTATTTCGTTAAAAAAATTTTTTAACAAGTGTAGGGTTTTCTCTCTTTTTAGTTCTCGTTTGGATAGTCTTGACGGTTGGGAGTTCTCTCTAAATCCATTATAAGAATTGCCATTATAAGAATTCATTAATCTACCTTAGCACCTAATTTTTCCAAATTAATAACGATACTCCAAAGACAAACTAATTCCTCGTGGAACTTGTAGCTCAAGGGCATTACGGTTTTTAGGGTTTTCATTAAAAACGAATTCGACTAACTCTCGGCCTATGTCAATGATGTTATAAACACTCAAGGATAGATCCAAGGGCTGACTTTTCACCATGAAGGTATATTTAAAATTAGTATTAACCGTCCACAAGGCATCTTCTCTAGTTCCAAATTCTCCATTATATAAAAGGATGTTATCACCATTTACACTATTCCTAGAAAACATGACTTGCTTATTTGCTGGATCGGTGTAATAGTTAAACTGCCCAAAGGGTTGACCATCTCGGTATTTAACTACTGAAGTCCAAACAAATTGAGGAAGAATACGGAAGGCAAAAATTATTTTTCCCAAATATCCCCGATCGGCATCCAATCGTCCAACATTTCGGTAATCTGCATTAGGATCCGCATTCATCTCAGAGAGGGTTCCTTGACTATTATGAAGAGGACCATTACCTAAAATGGTAATTCCATTGATTAAATAAGCGGAAAAAGAAAACGAGAAAAAATAACGAGCCCCAATCCCGGTCACCTTGAGGGTGGCACCAGCATAGAAAGGGCTATCGTTAAACCAATTCCTGCCATCGGGGAATTTAGTAATGGCTAAGTTGTGAACTAAATAATTTTTCTCACCTAGGTTCGGCACATAGATAGAAGTGTCATCTATGTTTTTATAAGTTCCCGAAGCATTTTTATCTACATGACTAACCCATAATTGCTCTTTAAAAATTCGATAGTGCATTGAAAAACCTAAACTCCAACTCCTGTCAAAATTAACATTGTAGGGGATATCGATGTAATAGTAATGGGGTTGTTGTAAATCCTTGTCGAGATGATGGTATTTTCCTCCAGTGGTGGAATGTAATTGGCTAGATTTTTCTCCAGCATCCACCTGTAAGTTATTGTTGTTATCATTCCAAACATAACTACTCCCCGATTCATAATTATCAGCAAGGAAAAGAGCTAACTCGCTATCGAATGGTGTATTAACTCGACCAATCTCAACACGAAGGTGATGAAACACGGAACGGAAAGTATTATTAATAATATTCATCCCCACATTAAAATGAGGTCGAACCCTAACCAAACTTTCTTGAGAAAGAGCAATCCCACTAAGGTTTAACCCCAATTGCCCATCTACAGAAAAGCCCAGTTCTTTGGTTTTATTCAAATCAATCGAAAGTTGATTATTGAGCAGAAGGTAGCTAAATGTTTTACTTTCCCAGTCGGTCACATAAAGGGCTAGTTCATCACTCGGGGACTTGAAATAAACTGGATTAGAGTATTCCGAGTGAAGAGGACTTACGATAGAGACAGAATTATTGAAGTCGGCTCTAATGATTAAAAAGTCTTCTTTTAATAGATCAAAGTTATAACCAAGGTAACTATGTTGAGAGATGGAATAAACATCAACAGAAGGATAGAAGGGATCCAAGCCCTCACCGGTCAGGTCAAAGAGATTACGAGAAAAGTTTTCATGGTTTTTCTTAATCTCCTTATAGCTGTAGTTAAGGATATGCCCATGGAACAATCGATCCCAAGGACTACGATAATAGACTGAAGCTGCAAAGTCATAAAGGTTCGCAGTCTCCTCTTGATGATAGTTGAATTCTCCATAAAGATTATTACGAGCAAAAAAAGTTACTAAGAAACCCAAGGGACGACTACCATTCACTTCCCACTCTCCAGCTACGGTAGTCTGGAAAAATTCCTCTGAATAGGAATTAATATTTCCTTCCTCATCAAAATCGTTAAGACGGCGTGATCTAACATCTAAAAAAGTACTCAGCCAAAGACGTGAGTTTTTTAAAGCAATACTAGATTGCTTATAAAAATCAATCGCAAAGGCAGTTCGACGACGAATATTGTCTGGAGCGCGTTCTCGAAGTTGGGGGGCTTGTTGGCTGTAGCTGTCTTTAAAGATTTTATAGAAAGGAATGTGATCTCCTAGGTAACCCGTATTAAACTTCCCATAAACAATCCGGTCATCCAAAACCGATTCAAAAAATAATTTACCCGCAATGGCGTCAATCTCAACATTTTTTCCCACCATGGGTAATTTATGCAAGGAGCGACCCGTAAAGAAAGGGTCATTAATGTTGAGCCCATTATAATAATACTGATTCCACAGCCAAGAATTTCCCAGCAAAGAAAAAATGTAATTATCTGGATAAGAATAATCTCCCATAGCCGGCATTTGATAAACTGAAAAATCATAGACACTTTCTAAGTACATCTCTAAGCTATAATCGATTAATACATCTCGAAAGAAATCATGGTTGATAACTGTCTTCCTAGGAAATAATCCGTGACGATAAGTTTTAGCATACCAAGGATCCGGATAAGTTTCTTCCTCTTGATTTTCTTCATGCTTTTCAAGAAGTGTCTCTTCGCTATTTTGAGTTTCTTGGTTAAACGAGGAATCAGATTCTTCAGTAGTGGTTAGAGATTGAGCATTGACGCTACTTAAAAGAAAAAAAAAGCCCACAAAAAACCAAATAATCAAAATTCCTTTACTAGAGAAGGTATCGTAATATAGTTTATTTAATAACTTTTTTAGTAACTTTTTTAGAAAGCTATTTAAGGTTATAGACAAGGTCATAGAAAATTTTTAGTTTGCTCTAGCTTTATATTATAAAATGTTATAATAAATATTTAAGACCTAAACTTAATCTCTTATAAAATATCGCATGATTACTCAAAAAAAAGAAAATATTTTAGTAATACTTCTAAAAATATTAAGTGAGGAAATTCGCCTTCGTCTACTTAACCTACTAAATCATCACGAATTAATGGTGGGAGAAATCCAAAATATCCTCTCTATTAAGCAATCCAATCTTTCTTCACATTTAAACCTACTTAAAAAACATAAACTCTTAACTAGTCGGCGAGAAGGACAAAAAATCTTTTATAAATTTTCTTGGAGCCAAGATCATAATATCGATGAATTATTAAAAAAAATCTTATCGAACTCTAAATCTTTTCCTTGGTATTCAGAAGATAGTAAAAAAATTGAGCAGGTTTTAGAAAACCGTAAAAAAACCTCCCTATCCTTTTTCAACCAAAAAAAAAATCACTCGGAAACCCCTGGCCAAATTCCCGATGCCCTGCTCTATGGGTTCATTCAACTAATCAATAACCAAACCATCCTCGACATGGGCTGTGGGGAAGGCAATTTAACCTACCTTTTAGCCAAAGCTGGCAATCAAGTCTATGGCATCGATAACTCTACCCGTCAAATTGAAGTAGCTAAGAAAAAAAACTCACTCAAAAGTGAATTAGAAAAAGGAGAAACCATTTATCATTGTCAAGACATGGAGAAGACTCATTTTAAAACTAACTTTTTTGATATTGTTTTCATTTGTCATTCCCTCCATCATACCGGACACCCACTCATTGCTCTACAAGAAAGTTACCGCTTACTAAAACCTAATGGACAATTAATTATTTTTGATCTCAATCAACATCAAAGCAAACAGATGGAAAAGAAGTTCGGTGATTTTTGGATGGGTTTTGAATTAGATACTTTAAAGAATTGGTTATCTCAATGTGAATTTAATATCAAGGTTTGTGAAGTTCTAACCGAAACCTACTATCCGATTAAGAAAAAAATTTCTACAGGATCACTAGGAGTGTATCCTTTAATAGTGGTTGCTCAAAAGACAAGTTAAAATAAATTAATTATAAATATACAATAAAAGATTATACTAAAAATTATATTAGGGATTACGAGATGAAGACAAAAAATCAAAAAATTTACTTAAAAGATTATCAGCCACCCCTTTATTACATTCCAGAAACTCATTTAGAAATTTACCTAGACGAGAAAAACACCAAGGTGATTGCTAATATCCATCTAGTTCGGAATCATAAAAACTCTAACCATGTTAAAGAACTTTTTCTAAATGGAGAAAAACTAGAACTCTTGTCGATAAAAATGAATGACAACCCTTTAAAAGAAGGCACCGATTATCGACTCGATGAAAACGGAATCACCCTACTCAACCCTCCTGATGACTTTACCCTTAGCTCAGAGGTCATCATTCACCCTGACCAAAATACTCAGCTAGAAGGACTTTATATTTCTGGTGATATCCTTTGTACTCAAAATGAACCGGAAGGATTTAGAAAGATAACCTATTTCCTAGATAGGAGCGATGTCCTCTCTCGTTATCGGGTTTCTCTAATTGCTAATCAAAAAAAATATCCCGTTTTATTAGTCAATGGTAATTTAATAGAAAAAAAACAACTTGATGAAGAAAATCATTTAGTCACCTTTGAAGACCCCTTCCCTAAACCCAGTTACCTTTTTGCTATCGTAGCGGGCAATCTAGCTAAACTTGAAAAAACCTATATCACCAAATCGAGAAAGAAAGTCAACCTTATTTTTTACTCTGAACCAACTAAGATTCACCGCTGTCAACATGCTTTAGAAGCTCTAATTCGTGCCATGAAATGGGATGAAGAAGTCTATGATCTAGAATACGACCTTGACGAATACAAGGTGGTTGCAGTCGATTCCTTTAACTTCGGAGCCATGGAAAACAAAGGTCTTAATATTTTCAATTCCAAACTAATTTTAGCTGATGAGAAAACCGCCACCGATCAGGATTCCATGCTTATTGAAACGGTAATCGCTCATGAATATTTTCATAATTGGACGGGTAATCGAGTCACCTTAAGAGATTGGTTTCAACTTACCCTAAAAGAAGGGCTAACCGTTTTTCGAGATCGATCTTTTAGTACTCACATGCACTCTTCTCTTTTCCAACGAATCAACGATGTCTCTCGTTTAAGGAGTTTTCAGTTTAAAGAAGATAATGGTCCACTTTCTCACCCTCTACAACCAGAATCTTATGAGTCGATTAATAACTTTTACACCTTGACCATCTATGAAAAGGGAGCTGAATTAATTGGAATGTATGAAACCATCCTTGGAAAAACTAGGTTCATCGCTGGGGTAAAACAATACCTCAAAACCTATGATGGACAAGCTGCCACCATTGAGGATTTTTTCAACTCCATGCAGTCCATGACCACGGAGGACATCTCTCAATTAAAAAACTGGTATCACACCAACGGCACTCCCACGGTGAGAGTAAAGTGCCATTACCAAGCGGATAAAAATGAATACTTAGTTGAAGTTGAACAATCTATAGAGCATTTTCCAGGACAATCTCCCCTGCTCATCCCTCTACGATTTGCTATCTATAATAAAGAAGGAAGAGTCATTGAGAGTGGTCTCTGGAAATTAAGTAAACAAAAAGATCGCCGAGTTTTTAAAAACATTGAAGAAAAACCCTACCTATCCATCAATCAACATTTCACAGCACCGATAAAACTAGTTCGTGATTTAGATTTGAACGAATGGTTAGAGCAATTTAACTATGAACAAGACCCCTTTAGCTGTTGGGATATCCTCCAAGAAATTTATTTATTATTGTCTGATAAAACCCTGCAAGAAGATGGCTTTAGTATTTCGGATACGACCTATAAGATTGCCCAAGTTTTTAAAACTATTTTTTCTGAACTAAAATCTTTAGAACAACCTTCTCGGTTTAGAGAGCCTGCCTTCCTATCCCAACTGCTTACTTTCCCAGCTCCCCTCCATATTTTCGAAAGGAATGAAAAAATTGACTATGAAAAGATTAATCATTTCCGCAAACAGTTTGCCAAAGAATTTGTAAGTGGATTAGAAGAGGAATTACTATTCGCTTATAATACTTTACAAAATAAATCATATAAATTATCTAAGTTATCTTACGCAGAAAGATTACTTAAAAATACCTGTTTGAATCTTCTAGCCAAAACCAATATCGATATAGCTCAAAATGTAGCCCTAGAGCAATTTCAAAAGGCGGATAATTTAACCGATGAGCTAAGTGCCTTTCAAGCTATTCTATATCATCCCGGAAAAGTTCGTGAGCAAGTGATTGAATCTTTTTATCAAAAGTGGCAAGATGACAACTTGGTCATTAACAAGTGGTTTGCTGCACTCGCTCAAATTGAAGAAAAAGAAACCATTGATCTTATTTTACAATTAGAAAAAAACTCCAAATTTAATATTAAAGAACCCAATAAATGTAATGCCCTGTGGTTAAATTTTGTAGTTGGCAATCCCTTTATTTTTAATTTACCCTCTGGACAGGGTTATCAATTAATCGCCGATAAAATTATTCAGTTGGATAAGATTAATCCGCAGGGGGCTTCTAGGATTCTAACCTATTGGGAAGATAAGGAAAAACTTCTTTCTCCTCAAAAAGAAAAAATGATGGAAGCTTTAGAAAGGATTGCCAAGGAGACCCTCTCTAAAGACCTTCACGAAATCTTAGATAAAAAAATCCATTGAGTTCTTCATCTTTTTTTCATCAGGCCTTTGATGTCAAGGCAACCTTTAAAAAGGGTCAACGGGTTACTTGGCACCTTATGAAAATATTGGTTCCTTTTTTACTTGTGATTAAATTCCTCGAAACAATGGGAGCTATTAAAATAATTGGAGAATGGATTAGCCCTTTGATGAGTGTAGTTGGATTACCCGGCAGCATGGGACTAGTTTGGGTTACGGGATTGATCACTGGCATCTATGGTACCTTACCCATTTTACTGACCCTTCTTCCCGACAATCCAATCAATGTTGCCCAAGTGACTGTCTTGATGAGTATGGTTTTAATTGCTCATGGATTTATCCCCGAACAAATTATTATTTCTAAAATGGGACTTAAAATCCTACCCGCTAGTCTAATTAGAGCTGGGGTGGCTTTTCTTTACGGCTTTCTCCTCCACCACTTTTATACTGGATTTGATTACCTCCAACGCCCCCTGACGCTAGAAATTTTTTTTAATGAAAATCAATCCTTGTCTAACAATCCTTGGTTGGATTGGTTATTTAGTTATTTTAAACTTTTAATCATGACTACTTTAATTATTTTTATTCTAGTTTTCTTTTTAAGGGCAATAGAAATTAGCAAGATTAATGATGTTTTAATGCAATTCTTATTTAAACTTCTTAAACCCTTTGGAATTAGTTCTTCAATGATCAATATTACCACTATTGGACTTCTGCTTGGCATTAGTTATGGCGGTGGTTTGATGATTGAGAATATTAAAGAAAATCGTCAAAAGCCAAAAGAAATTTTTTTAACTGCCATCCTACTTTCCCTTACCCACTCTTTAATAGAAGACACCCTTTTTGTGATGGGGATAGGAGCCCATATTTCCGGTATTTTAATCGGTCGATTAATCTTTACTTTCACCCTTATGTTTATTATTAAGATGATGATTGATCGGATAAATGATGGCTGGTTTAATTCCTTGTTCTTTAAAGTTGTAAGATAAATTCTATTTTAATTAATTTTAATCAAAATTTAAGTATCCTAAATTATCCGTCGCAGAATTTAAAATATTATAGCAAAACTAAGTTATCTTGTATTAAAAGTTTGACTTTTTAATTTTTTATTATAAAATTATATATATAAATATATAAGATCTAAATCTACTATATAGGGGTATTCTTATGAACAAATTTAGTTATTTAATAATATTAGTCATTGGTTTTTCTTTAGGGATTTTATTGGTTAAGGGGAATCCTACTTTTCAAAATCTTCTACTAGATAATAAAACCAGTTCGACTTATCAAGTACCAGTTGAAGATTCTACATTACCTTTGGCACGAGAAATTGCCGTAACCAAAGAGAGTATTTCATCTTCTGCTTTCGCTTTACAAGAAGCTTTTAATACGATTGCTAAAGTAGCTACTGGAGCGGTGGTTAGTATTCAAGTTATTTCGGAAAGACAGGTTCAATATCATAACTTTTTTCAAGACGATGAATTCATGAAAAGATTCTTTGGTATTCCTGATAATAATAAAGAACCACAAACTAGAAAAGCTGAAGCATTTGGTTCTGGCTTTGTAATTGATGAAGAAGGTTATCTACTCTCCAACAATCATGTAGTTGAAGGAGCTACTAAGATTATCATTCGCTTTAAAGACAATGACACCGAATATACTGCTACTGTCGTAGGTACTGACCCTGACACCGATGTTGCTCTTCTTAAAATTAATGAGAAAGGCCCATTCCCTTATCTTAAGTTAGCTAATTCAGATAATGTTAATATTGGTGATATTGCCATCGCTATCGGTAATCCTTTTGGTCTCTCCCATACTTTTACAACAGGGGTAGTTTCTGCCAAAGGTAGGACTGGAATCATTGGTAACAAATATGAGAATTTCATTCAAACCGATGTCGCCATCAATCAAGGTAATTCTGGAGGCCCCCTCCTTAACCTCAATGGTGAAGTTATCGGAATTAATTCTGCCATCCTTTCTCGTAGTGGAGGAAGCATTGGAATTGGTTTCTCTATTCCTATTAACATGGCCAAAAATGTTGCTGATCAATTAAGAAAAACTGGGAAAGTCACTAGAGGTTGGATCGGAATTTATTTTAATCCAGTCAGTCAAGAAGTGGCAGATGCCTTGAGTGTCCCCAAAAACTCTGTCGTAGTCGCTAGAGTGGTTCAAAATTCCCCTGCCGAGAAAGCAAGCATATTAGCTGGAGATGTAATTTATTCATTTGAAGATAAAGCTATTGATGGCGGGAATGACCTAGTCAATAAAATTGGTTCTAAACCATTAGGAGCTACCGTAAAAATTGGTCTGATTAGGAATGGGGAAAAGATTGATGTAGAAGTAACTTTAGAATCTCAAAAAGATGTTGTTGCAGAAGTTAAAGAAAATAAATGGGGTGTCGTCGTTAGAGAATTAACTGCAACCGAGAAAAATCAACAGAGAAGAAAAAATCCTATTGGGGTAGTGGTTACTAGTCTAGACCAAGGTCCTTTATTAAACGGGGGCTTGCAGGTTGGAGATATGATATTGGCTATCAACAAAAAAGCCGTCACCTCTGTGGATGGTTTTGTCAAAACTTTAGAGAAAATTAGTAAAGATGATAAGGTGCTTTTTCAAATTCAAAGAGAAAACTCCCTTATGTATTTAATCATTAGGTTTTGATGAACTTCTATTATGATAATTCATTTTAATAATCCATTATAATGATCTATTATTTGAGGATAGGCTGAGTCAATACAAGTAGTCCTGTGTGATTAGTATTCACTCTCAAGCACCTATCCTCAAAGTCCTTCGTAATCA
>JAULBM010301563.1:0-25286 GCA_032357055.1 Geukensia granosissima
CACAATGTGTAGATTTGCATATGGGAAGATCATTCATCATGCTTTATTCCAAGGGCAGATAATTCAACTTAAGTGATCTGGGAGCAGGGGGTATCCTTTGTGAGTTTTGCTCACAGTATGTCTTGTTGATATACTTATCATTTGTAATTTGGACTATTTGATGTCTATCATGTTAACAAATTTTACTATATTTCTATAATATTGAACCAGAATTTCAAATAGGTACAAGTAAATGTTGGGAATTTGTAATGTTTTTTTTGTGGTTTCATTGTACATGTATTATAATTACAACTTGATAGAAATCCAGAAATCCAAATATTTTTTTTTACAGTTTTAATAACTTGTGTATGTTGTTTATAATCTGACTTGAATATTCTTTTAATTGTTATCCTTTTTTAACTCCTGCTATCCTGAGGTGAAAAATTATTGCTCATCAAGTCTTTTTTGTGATGTGTTGGAAATAACATGAATCAAATGAAAATGCAGTTACTTCTTCTTTACAAGTCTTAAAGTTAATGTTTGTCCTAAGACTCTTATAGTTTTTAATATCAGCTTGCACACACTTTTCTTACCAATAATACCTGTATGAAAAATGCATGTGCATGTTTATGTGGAGTAATTGTTAACTTGCTGTTATACTGAGATTTTTCTTGTCTCTTTAACAGGCTACACAACATCAATTGGCTGTCCCAGTTCAGTAATTATGCCATACATTAATGAACAACCTGCATTTGTGTGCAACACTTGTGGCAAACCATTTGCTACAAAGTCTGGCATGTCAAAACATGAAAAGAAAATTCATGGAAGAGCTGAAGACTTGTTGGATTGCCAGCTTTGTGATAAAAAATTTGTAAACACCAGTTCTTTAAGAATGCACATGACCAATCACACTGACAGTAGACCTCATGTATGCTCTGTCTGTGACAAATCTTATAAACATAAAGA
This sequence comes from Geukensia granosissima, assembly GCA_032357055.1. Classification (NCBI taxonomy): domain Eukaryota; kingdom Metazoa; phylum Mollusca; class Bivalvia; order Mytilida; family Mytilidae; genus Geukensia; species Geukensia granosissima. The sequence continues at coordinate 946 of JAULBM010301563.1, forward strand.
GACTCTTATAAAACACAAACTTGCACACCATCCAGGATTAAGCTGATTTATGTCAATATAAGCTTTCATCAAGTGTATTTCCACATCATGTACTTTTTTCCCATTTTTAGTTGAAATGGTCACTTTTGCTGAAATGTCTCTGAAAACTTTGAAGTCTTTGAATGGGTGATGAGGGGGTCAAAGAATTGATATATCCCTTTGTAGTAAAATGATTTGGATTATTTGTTGGTAAATGTTATTTTTAAGGTAAGAAACCAATGGAAATTAATTAACTATTTAAATATAAAAAATATGATTTAGATATCACCATATTACAAACTTGTGATCACATAATACAAACACCATGCAGAGCCCCTCTGTCTGAAGATTCCTTTGGCATAATTTGACATTCTGTGGACAATGATAATTGGATATCTGTTAAAGAGTATAAATTGTATGTGATGATTTGATATAAGAAAATGTGGATATTTCGGGAAGAAGAAGATGAATGTAACCTGTTGCATTGCAAAGACTAACTTTACTAACATTTGAAAAACGAATTGTAATATTTTGATGTTCAAAACAGTAAGGTAATTATGCATATTTTTATTTTGTGCAGTGGTTGACAACTTTTTACTGTACGATGGAAAAGAGCGAAACCACAAATGTCCAGATTGTCATAGGGCATTTGCCTCCAAGTCAGGCCTGTACAAACACCGCAAGTTGTTCCACAGCGATGCTCAGTTAATGGAATGTGATATATGTGGAAAGAAATTTGGATTTTTGAGTTACTACAAGGCTCACATGTACAGCCACACAAATAGTCGACCATATATATGTGAACTGTGTGGTAAAAAATATAAACATCATGAGGCCTATATGAGGCACAAGTGTTAGGAGTAAGACTTGTTTAAAAATACAAATCCCAAGTGCATGGGGGAAAATGATACAAGATTTACAGATTAGCTATGACAAATGGAGTTAAATCTTTCCAAGATTATTTGAGTTGATATATTATTATAGCAATGTAAACTTTTGACCATGGAATAATCATGCTTAAAAATATATTTCACAACTGTTTATTTTAGATTTTATTTTTTACATATTTTGAATTGCTTTTGTAAATATGTTTCAGTTCTAAATAAGAACTGTTTTATGTTAGGCTTTATTTTCAAGAATTTTTTTTCATATTGCATAAAAGGGATAAATTTCGTTATTTTTAAAGTAGCCCAATAACATCTCTTATGTAAGTATAGAAGCAATAATAGAAATATTAAGGATTTTTGAAATACCTAAATATTCAGAAAATCAGTTATAATCTAAAACCAGTAAAAATACCCCCATCCATAAAAAAATCTTTTAATTTAAAGTATCACATATGTTACTTTATATATTTAGTGATTCCATCAATACAATAAATAAAATATTGTACCTTGTCAAATTTAAAGGAAAATTTAGGAATCTGTATTGCTAGCTTCACAAATGCTTAATTTGTCAAATTATTTAACTACATTGTGTATGTGGTTATATTGATAATTTTCTACTTGACAACTTAAAAAACAATTTTTGTATCAAAGCTAGATTTTGTGAATAATATAGCAGGAAAATATTTTAAATCCAAATGTCTTGAATTTGTTGTTATATGTTAATGAACATTTCTTTGATTCAATATTTTTATAGTTACCGGTAACATTTTATATCCTGTATATAGTTTCAATTAAAGTTTATACAGTTGAGAAAATTTGGTTAGTTCCTATGGCCTGTAGATTATTGACTGAGTTTTATTGTTTGACATTGGTTGATCATTTAGTGGATATTTTGTGCTGGTGGATAGTCATTTTCATTCCAGAAATCAACAATTTGGTAATATCTGTTCAATAGACAATCGATTTAATTGTTTGATTGATTTATTGATTGAATGATGCTTAACATCCAGTGGCAAATCTTTCATGAATATTCAGGAAGAGATTAAATGAATGAAAGATGATGAATGATCCCTGCTTTGTACTAGACTGAAACCCTGAGCTGGATTTTTAGTGTGCTAGCTCACAAAAGCAACAGTCTGCAGGAAGACATGCCACTTTACCCAGACACATTATTCTGAATATGGTCTCTTACCCCTAAAACTCTGTGTTGAACTGAGAAGCAGCAAATATCCTATTTTAATGAATTTGGTTTGAACAGCCAGTGATCGAACCCATGCCCTTTTAACACTCAAGGTGAGAACACTAACTTTATAACCACTGAGACTGTTGATTGCTTTGAAAAAGAATCTGACCTTTCTATTGTTTTAAAAGTTTTCCTCATATTCTTGTTGGGATGCAGTACATTTCCATTACTCCATTGCTGTTCTTTTTATACCCCCTGTGAATGAAGTTCAGGAGGGTGTATAGGAATCCCAGTTTGTCCATCTTTCTGTGCAGATATGTGTCAGGCCCATAACTTCTTAATGCTTTGAAGATGGCATTCCATATTTGGCACATGGGTGTATCACCATAAGAAGTTCATAACCCCAATATGACCTTGAGCTTTGACCTCAAGGTGAAATTTATAGGTTTATTGGCAGAGTTTCATGTTCCAGCCTACAACTTTTTTGTCCTTTGAATTAGGCATAACATATTTGGCACATGTGTGTATCATCATAAGACAATATGTCATTTGCAGTCACGACCCATGTTGGACCTTGACCTTAAGGTCTACTTTATAGTTTTTTTTACATGGATTTGTGTCTGGGACATGTTGTTTTGTCTTTGATATAGGCACATGGGTATATCATAATCGGACAATGTGTCATGATCCCAATATGACCTTAACCTTTGACTTCAAGGATGAATATATAGAGTTTTTGACATGGCTTCCGGTCCTGGTGACAGCTTTATGGCCTATGACATAGGCATGTGATTTTGGCACATGGTTGTATAACCATGAGAGCAAGTGTTACCTACATTTGTGTCAAAATTTGTTTTTTTACCATGACTTTGTGTCGGGGCCACATCTTCTTTGCTCTTTGACATAGGCATATTATATTTTGCACATAAGTGTATCACACTGAGTCAATGTGTCCCATTCTTCTTGACCTTGATCTTTGATCTGAAGTTTACATGTTTTTTACCCTGGATTTGTGTCTGAGTCATATCTTCTTTATTACTGACACAGGCATACCAAAGTTGGCAAATCTGTCTTCAGACTTCACCATTTTCTGTCTGCTCCATTGGTATCTTAGAATTATATGTAAATCTGGCATTCTGGCTAAATATGAGAGGAGTTGAAATCCTTTCAACACACAAACTACTTTTTATTTGTTTGATTTTCTGGCACCATAGAGATTTTCTGACAGGATAACAGGATAAAAAGTTGTTTGTTTCCTATTTTAACCATTAATAAATATAAGTAAATAGGTGGAAAGTAAGACTGGATAACACGTATAGCTGTCTGTCTGAAATTACTGGTTATGGGAAATGTAAAAGAAGATTGTTTGTATATGTTCTCTATTTCTAGCTCTGACTGTTGAGCAACATGGTTACACTTCATTATGTTTGTATTAAATAAAGCAGTATGTCAAGCATTTTGATACATGATAGATATTTCTTCTGTAGGTGGGAAAACAATAGAGGATTTGATACAAAAACAATCCAAAAGTAGGCAAGGTAGAGAAGTTGCAGTTCAGAGGTCAAATACTGAACATTTTACTGATGGAGACCAACTATCCAATGCAATCAGACCGCCTTCATCCATGGTTATTGATCATAGAAGGGATGATTCAGCCTTGGGTCAGCAATATGTTTGCCAATTCTGTTCTTCTGCATGTGAGACTGAACTGGATCTTGCATCCCATATTGAGCAATACCATAAATACAGATGTTCTTATTGTAACCAGTATTTTACATCAATAGCTGGGATGTATTCTCACAACAGGAAGCATCATGGGTGTGCTGGTGATATGTTAGAATGTAAAATTTGTGGTAAAAAACTCTTGTCAAAGGCTGCTTGGACAATACATGAGAGGTCTCATTCACAGAGCAGATCATTTCAGTGTCTTCAGTGTAACAGATCATATAAACACAAGTACAGTCTTGACGCTCATAACTGTACAGGGAACATGGAGTCCAAACATTAATCAATTTTCATAACTATTGACACTCATAATTGTACATGAAACATGGAGTCGAAAAATTAACAATTTTAGTAACTATTGACGCTCATAATTGTAAAGGAGACATGGAGTCCAAACATTAACATTTGTCATAACTATTGACGGTCATATGGAGAACATGGAACCAAAAATTTATATATTTCTGATAACCGGTGAAGCTCGTGACATGGAACTGAAATATTTATCATTTTTTGTTAATTTTTAGAACACTAAAAATTCATATTGACTTTGCATTGAATTTTTTTAGTTTATTTGTTAATGGGAAATATTGTAGATACATTTATAAAATAAAATACATGAAAACTTATTTTTTCTCACTATTGGATAGAAAAATTATGCTGTATACCTATTTAATTCCTAGAAACTAATTAAATTTTGTAATATCAAAAACACACATTTAAATACCTGCATATTTTATTTTACAATTTTCAATTTGGTCCTTTCTTTCCTTTTCAATTTCAAACATTTACCATTTTCAATCAAATAAATTAAGGCAAAGTAAGAAGAAAACTGATGTAGTACTTAAGGCCTTATTTGCCTTTTGAATGTATGTATGTTGTGGATTGTGTCTTTTTGGCATATATTCATTATTCTTTCTTTTAAATTGGGTATAAATTTATAATCATACAGTTTGTATATTGAGACCAAATTATAAACTACACTTCAATTATTATCAGCTCAAAATTTTTATAAGGTTACTTTTGAGAAAGAAAAAATAAAATTTTTAATATTTGACATTAATCAAATCTTGAGTTTTTTGTTTTTTTCTGAGCCACATTCATTTGGCCATGTACTGATAGAGTTTAAAACGAATGACACTATAGGTTATACAACAACTGTCCAAAGAGGAAAGAAATTAAACTAGAGGGGGTTGATAATTGTTTATGGGCAATTGCAACTGATTAAAATATAGATATATTCAATAACAGGGGTTCTAAAATGAGTAAATTAATGGTCAATTTATGTGTTGTAATAAAGTATTTAAGAGTAATTGCATATATTTTATCTTTATTCTCCAGGGAACAAAAATAAACGTTGCCGTGACAGAGAACCTTCTTTGGAGCTCGCAGTAATAAGAGAATTTGCTGCTCGAACTATCCAAGAGAAATCAAAGCATATTAATGTGGATCTTGTATCAAATAAGACACAAGCCCCAGAAGAAGCAACAGCAGCTAAACGATACTTTTCTATCTTAGACGATAAGGCAACGTCAGGATTGAATTTGCAAACAGCCGGTGAGAGTTCATTACCAAGCCAGGATGTGTCTGTATATCCAACTGGAAAACAATATCCATGTACTTGGTGTTACTCCGCGTGTGACACTCAGAAAGATCTGGATGCTCACATTGACATGTTTCACAGATTTGTTTGCAAGCAATGTAACAAGGCATTTTCCACCCAATCCGGGCTTTATTCACACAATAGAATGAACCATGGTACTGGATCCGATCTTCTAGAATGTAAAATTTGTGGAAAGAAACTTTTATCAAAGGCTCGGTTAACCATACATGAAAGGTCACACTCGCAAAGTAGAATGTTTCAGTGTCTACAATGTAACAGGTCATACAAGCACAAATATAGCCTAGATGGCCATAACTGTTCTGGAACTCCAGACTCAGACCTGTAAGATTATATTATCAACTCAAAATTAGTATTTGTTTCAAAGTGAGAAATTAATCATGGCCGTAATGTGATCTAACTCAGAGCTGAATTGTTCAGATTGACAAAAATTTAAATTGGGTATTTAAATTGGGTAGATCTTATCTGTTATTAATCAGAGGAGTTAAAAAATATATATTTGTAAAGACCTTATCCATTGGCATATTCGGTTTGATGTGTGTATAAGTCGAAAAGTTATACTTCATATCATTTTTGGAGGTTGCCAAATTATAAGGTCACAAGCATGTTCATTTTGATGACTGCCTAAATCTTTCAGGGTACTAGCAGTTCCTTTAATGAGACATTTCATTTAATAAATTTGGTAACTACACCAATAGAAAATTTGCAATATTTTATATAACTTAACAATTTATGTATTTGATTTACTATGTAAGTTTCAAGCATAGGTAATGGAGGAAATTTGAACTTACTTTTTAAAAACCACAAAGCAATAAAAGAAAGTTATGATTACACTCTTTCTACTGGAATAATTACCAAATAAGTTGTGGTAAATTTTAACTACTGTCTCAAGGGATTTTAACTTACATGAGCATGGCATTCATTTAGTTCAGGTGGTATTGTTAAATTTTCCCAAAATTTGAGGAATTTATTACCCCCCCCCCCCTTTCCCATTGTGTGAAGATATTTTTGTACGATGGGGACATGTTTTAAATCACTCACCCTGGGAGAGGAGCTGTCCTGATGGAAAATTTGTATTCATCCTGTTTTTTTTTGTTCCAGCAATTCCATTTATTTTAAAAACACTCAATAGGTAAAACTTGCAGAGAAAGTTCACTTTCAATACAAGATGAAAGTTTGTTAACAATTTGATGGATATAAATTTCCATCATGAAAGAAGATCTAAAGCAATGGATTAACATCATAGTTAATATAATTTTTTTGTATTTTTAAGACAATAAAAATGGTAGAGTTGATGCTCATACTTCGAGAGGAAAGCCACCAACTGGAAATACAATGAAAATCCAAGATATGCCACAGTCTACTATGATTTCTACCTATGCCTGTCCAATTTGTAAATATTCCTTCTCTTCTCTGGTATATATGAAGAAACACATGGCAACACAACATACAGACATACCAATGGGTGTGAAACATTGTGAATATTGTGCCTACAGTTGTCTGAATTCCCAGGAAATGAAGGAACATTGCGATCAGATGCACAAGTTTGTATGTCATACATGCAAGAAGACTTTTTCTTCACATTCTGGGTTCTACTCTCACAATCGAATTAACCATGGATTGGAGCAAGATTTAGTTAAATGTCAAACATGTGGGAAGAAATTTGAATGTGTTAGTCGTCTGAAGATTCATGAAAGATCACATTCTAACACTCGTACCTTTATGTGTAATGTGTGCCAGAAGTCGTATAAACACAAGTACAGCTTAGACAGTCATACATGTACAGGATCTGCTTCAGATCCACAGTAATTGTTCTGAACAGATTGCTTATATATATTCTAATATTGCCTGTATATTCATTTGGTTTTGGGTTTATAAGGAAAAAAAAGTTTCTTTTGTAAAACATACTCTAAGAAATTCATTATTGTCTTTTGTATTCAATTTTGACTAGTGTGCAGATTTTAATCTGGGGATTTTTTTGTTTGTCATTTCATGCTGAAGTAAAAATAAAATTTCATAAATAAAAGGAAATGACAATTAATTAATGGAACATTCTTGTTGGCTCAATAGCATATCCTAATCTTCAATAAAAGTAAAGATATTTCATGTTTGAATTGATGTAATTGGACAAAACAAATACAAATCTCAGATCTTTGGAATTCAAAGAATTTCTTCATGATTGAACCTTAAACAAGAAGCCTTAAAAGAATTGTTTACAAATTATGATGGTTAATAAATAGGTAGTACTTTGAAGTTTAAGATTTTCATGCTTTATATGTCTGATGCTGGTTCCTACGTTTGAATATATATATTGCTGTCATTATTTTAATTTTATAATTGGCTGTTTCAATTTTGAAATTCCATTTTATCATTGATTTGTAATTGGTCTTTTTTCTTGTTTCTTAGGTAAAAAAGATGTGTATCGAAGACTTAGCAGTCAGGATCAGGATTGCTTTGAAATTATTGACCCCATGCTTGCCATGAAATCTCCTTGCAAGTTTTGTAGTAGAGTGTTTTATTCTGAAGGCAATTTACAGCGTCATATTGATAAAAAGCACTCGGGTGAATTCCATGGTCCTCTGAAATGCTCCTTGTGCAGTTTTGCATGTACAAAAAAAGAGGAATTAGATTCTCATAGTAATATGGTGCACAAATTCATGTGTGACACCTGTCAGAAGACATTCTCAAGCTACTCTGGACTGAAGAACCATTTTAAGACTATGCATGGTTCAGGAGAGTATCTATTTAAATGTGAAATTTGTGGAAAAGCATTTGAAAGTACTAGCCGATTAAAATTGCATGAACGATCCCATTCAGATACAAGGTTATTTGTTTGTAATTTTTGTTCAAAAACTTACAAGTACAAATGTTCACTAGAAAATCATCTCAAAGTTTGTGATGGCCAAAAACATTGAAAAATGGATTTCTAAAATAACAATCAAAGGTTGTAGTTATATTTATATATATTTTCCTTCTACAATCAGATTAGTTGACATTTGTTTTTCCAGGCACAGTGACCCTCTCCATTAGCAAAACTAAAAAATTGTCACCATTTAGCAGAATTACTCTTGGAAGTGTTAATGCTCTTATAATATAAACTATGTACATTTTTGTGTGTACCCATGAACTGGATGTATTTTTATTTAAATTTATTTCTATTTGCATTCTTTATACATGTAATGCATTTGTAAATTGTGCTTGTACACATTTTGCTTTTTTTTGTTCTTGGAATTTTCATCATGTCTGTACATCATAGAGATTTTAATTCAATATGAATACCGTAATCACTCTAATTTTTCGACACTTTTCAAATTTCAGAAATTTTATGATTTAAAAAAAAATTCTTATTAGTCTTAGAAAAAAGAGATATGCAGTATGATTGTCTATAAGACATCCATCCAAAACACATAAATTAGAAACATCTGTAAATATACTTTCACTGTCATTTTGTCAATATGGTAATTTTTTTTAAGCATTTGGTTCTTTAAATACAGTTTTTTTTTATAATTCCAAAAAATTTCTAGATTATAAGTCTTAAATTTTTCCTTATGGCTTACAGCAAATATTTTTCCTGCAAAAGCAAGGTGTTATGCACTGAATCATCAAAATTTGTTGATGTTATATATTAAAATAAAATTATAACAAGATTTGTTTTGTTAGTTTTCCAATACCCTGGTCTTATGTCATTCCCTCATATCAACTATGTCTAAGACAAAGTCTGAAATATATTATAAAATTAACAGTATTCACAGACCTCAGTTTACACAGATTTATTCCTCCGTCTGTGTTCACCTTGTGTTTATCTTGAATGAACACTGCTTATATCTATCAACCTGTCTGGTAAATGTTGGCATTTTGCTGTACATATTTTTGCAGAAAAGATAGAACTGGCTGCAATGGTATAATTGTTTAGTGATTGCATCTGGTGCTGAATTTTGTTGATCCATGTAAGCTCTCTGTGAGCTATTGCATTAAATGTTGGACTAGTACAAATGATGGTTTTTTCATCAAAGAATATTACTACTCTGCAAATATTGCTACTTTTACAATACTTAGAGCTTCAGGGAAAGATAAGCTTCAAAGAACATTAGTCAAGAAGATCATGATGTTAGACAAAGAGATACGGCCTTGTTACCTGTTAAACATGGGTCATCCAAGAAGTTGAACCTGATGGGGGAGGGGATTACCATCTAGTACCTTCAAAAAATGACTCAAGATATGGATTGTGTCATTTCTGGCATATATTCAATGTCCTTTCTTTTAAATACAAATCCAACTAATTTCCAAAAGAACCATAAAGAAAAAAATTCTTCATTGTGACACGATCTTCATAATGACATATAGCATATGAAAATTTTTATTCAACATTGGTAATTTTGTATTCTGAGAAAGCACTCTTACTTTGTATTTATATATTATTTGTTGATAGTTAACCTACCCCTTCTATCCAGTTTTCGGTATTACACCTTCATTAGGTCTAGTCTTTCCACATATGTATATGATTATAAAATTCGAAAGTAGTCTCTACAATTTTGTATTATATAAAGGGCATGCACAAATGAGGATTTATTTGTAAAGAATGAGTCCAGCAACATTTTTTGGGTTCAACAATTTAGCTAAAAATGAAAAATGCCCACCGTTTTCTGATCATTGTAATGAAAAAAGTCTATTCAAAGAAAATTTTAATAATTATTTTGATTTTTAATTCTATAATGTCTTAATAGCATTTAATATTTTAATACTGAGAGCATTCAAACAACAGAACTAAATTTTTGCAATTAAAAGTCTATCAGGTACCAATGCTCAGAAAAGAAAATTTGTTGTTTTTGTTTACTGATATCTATTTTAAACAAACTCCTAAAAATGTGTATTGCATGAAATATTTTATTTTTTGTTAAAATATGACACTGATGTTATGTCACAATGATAAAAATCACATTTAAATAAGTTATTAATTATTAAAATTTGTCCACTGAACAACAATTTCACTCAAATTATTGATGTGTCACGTTTGGGCCAAAATAAGAGGACCTTTCAAAGGACTCAATATCTTTGTAATCAACTGTATATTGGTAAAAGTGTCAAAATAAAAGGTACGATGATTTCCTTCTTTAACTAGTACTGAGTTAATAGGGATTGGGGATGAACGAACCTTGTCGGAGGTGTTCTGGTTGGATTTCTATTTATTGAGTCTGTTAAAAAAAAATTGTCAACCAATTATTTTTCAGGTCCATTCGGCCAAATTATGTATGCGATCAATATTGGGGAAGAAAATAATTTAAAAAGAAAACACCCCCACAAAATCAGTAGGTTCATACCTTACGCCATTCATAAGAATAAGTTAGCTGTCTGGATTGTTGTTAGGTTCAAAAGACTTAAACTGTAAAGATATGCACGGCAGTTATACATTTGGCAAAAAGAATTGATATACTGGAATTTTTAATACATCATCTCCTAACTACGAAAGTCGTAGGTGAAAATGACCAACTGCTAATTTACAAGTGTTTCGATATGATACAAAACTTTCTATGTTTCATCTGTTTACATTGATTTGATGTCTTTCTTATAAAATTATTGTATTCTTATTTTCAAGGAACAAGTAGTGGACATTCAGTACAAGACAGTCAGGTGGTTGTTATGGACGGAGAAACACACTATTTGATTAAACCACGACTAGATATTCAGTGCGAACACTGCGGGAAAACGTTTTCCTCTAGAGTAATTTTGCAGAAACATATAAGCGCTACACACCCTTTTATATACTCGGGCGAACTTAAGTGTTCTTTCTGTAATTTTGAATGCAACAGGCAAGAAGAGATGACGGCCCACTGTGATGGCTCACACAGATTTGTTTGTACCGAGTGTGACAAATCCTTTTCTTCAACATCTGGATATCACAATCACCGCAAGTTGTTTCATGGATCACGCGAAAAACTGTTCACTTGCAGGAGTTGTGGGAAGACTTACGGCAGCTCCAGTCGTCTGAAAATTCACGAAGCTTCACATTCTAACACTAAGTTGTATCAGTGTAGCTTCTGTAATAAGAAATACAAATATAAACATGGACTTGACTTTCACATTCGAACTTCTCACTGATAATGCCTTGATAATTGCACTGCCTAATCACCATCGTTAGTGTGGTGTTAGCTTTTTAATTTTTCGCCATATTTAAAAAGTCACGCAACTTCCAAGAGGATGATTTGCTGTTGTGACAAGTTGTTTGTAAAAATATTGAATGCAAAAAGTGTGTTTAAGCATTATTGATTTCATTAAAATTGTTGTGGAGCCATTTTTATTTTTGATTTCCTGTGTCCGGAAATATTTATTGGAAATATTTTTTTTAAAAAGGCTAGATATATTACTGCTTTTAATCTTATGTATATATCTGTTCTTTCACTATGTTTTATCATAAAGGAAGAATTATTTACACCAGCCAAACAAACTAGACTTATTATGTTCTTTCAATTTTTGATTTATTTTATCAGGTATGACGGATTCACAAAAACCCGACCTCAGATGCCGTGTATGTGGGAAAATGTTTTCCACAAAAACTGTTTTGTTCCGACATTTATCAATGTCGCATCCATTTATCTTCAGAGGACCAATCAAATGTGAATATTGTTCCTACGCATGCTCGATGGAGGAAGAACTTTCAGAACATCGGAAAGAAATGCACAAATACATATGTCAGACATGTAAACAGGCTTTTAACTCGAAGTCTGGGTATTACACCCATAACAAGATATTCCATGGGGCGCCAGAATATCTGTGGACATGTCAGACTTGTAGAAAAGTGTTCGGAAGTTCCAGTCGATTGAAAATCCATGAACAACGTCACACATCCCGAAAAATCTTTAGATGTGCTTTTTGTAAAAAGGGCTATAAATACAAGTATAGCCTGGATCGCCATAAATGTTCTAAAAAATTTTATTAATATACATGTTTAATCTGTAGCGTTTTGATATCTCTCTTTAGTTGAATTGCTGTTTACTGTATCAAACCTTACTTCGAAGCCAATGGCTTTTCGGGAATTTCAAAACTTTATCGTAGACATTATATTATTTAACTTAATAAATGAACAGCTATCACCAGATAATTTCCAGGTACATAAAACTGTTTTAGGCGGGTAATCTCCGACTTAATGTGTCGAATGAAAAAGAGGGAAAATATATATATAGCTATTTCTTACAGGAAGGTTTGATGACGTACAACTGTTACTTTCTTCTTTTTTTTGCACAATTATTCTTTTTGTTCAAGAACAGTCTAAATTTGGTATTAAACACGTGAAATTGTTCTTGTCTCTTTAAACTTAAACCGACAAGATGTTCGGGAGAAAACCTGGGATAATCCTGCTATATAGTTTTTGTTGTAAAAAATTATGAGGCACGCGCTGTGTGCAGAGTTATACACTAGATGCCAATCGCGTTTATGGTCAACAGATCACAAGGAATCATGTAGACACTTTAAATCCCCAACAATTGTGCGGATCATATTATATGCAGCATAAGCAGACATTCTTATCACATTACCTGCTTACTGTAGTATTGCAGTTATATTATAGTTACGGACCAATTCTGTAACTATAGTAATTGTAGTTTTGGGCTTATATGGCCAAAATGTCATATTTGCTTTTTTCATCAATAATTAAAGCTTTTGCGCCCGACAACCCGTCCACAATTACTAAAAAGAAATATAAAACGCTTATGCAGCTATGACCTAACTGGTTCTTGGGTGGTCCTCAACTATAATTGTTTCTGGCAATCACATCTATTAAAATAGGAGAAAAGTATGGTATATTTTTGAATCTTTTGTCTGAAACTCCTCAGCCAATTGCAACCAAAATTGGAATTGTCCTGCAAAATTGTGTCCGGCATCCCCAGCCCTCGAACCAAATAATTGGACAAAAACCGACACTAGTTTTAATATTTTGGGCACTACAGGAAATTCACTTAAAATAATTCTTGTCTGAAACTACGGAACCAGTATCAACCAACACTACTAGAATTGTGTCCGACCCCTCAATCGTCAACAAAGATGACCGCACAGCTGAACTTCGTGTAATAAGGGACTTTACGTATTACATATTTACAAAATTCGTTAAAATGGCTTAGCAATCATATAAGTGGAATGGTCTTCAGTTGCTCCTCTGCTAAAATTGTCTGGTACCCCCACTTGTCGACCAGGATGGCCGTCACATCCGAACTTTGTTTAACAGAGACTCTGTGGATATTCACTTCAACTCTTCTTTTCTGAAACTTCTGATCTAGTGGCAGCAAACGTTGGTGGAATTGTCCTTGGATGGTCCTATATTACTATTTTTCCAGCATTCTATCCTGTCGACCATCAATGCTTAAAATGAGCTATGTGGTGTCACCGTATACTGAGCTACTGGGAGTCGTTTTTTAGGTTTTGCCAAATTTGATTTCGAGAAAAATTTATTATATGATTGATATGTCTTATAAAGTAAGTAACTGCTTTTTCTAAAGTTCATCTTTTATGACTCGTGTTTTTGTCATGTCTGCTTTTAGTTCAGGCGGTTTTTGCCTTTTCAGCATTTCTACATGTTCTTTTTAACTTTAATTTTAGTAACAGTTTTAAATAAAATTTGAAGTGTCCTTTTTGCAAAAAAACATACCAATACAAGTGTGCTTGATCATCACAATTTTGAAAATGGTATTCTGTTGAATTTATATTCAAATTGTATAATAAAAATACACGGACACTGATACTGAAAGTAGAGGAGCACAGAGTTTCATTTTGTTTGAAAAATGTGCAACATCTAGTTTAACAAATGTACAATGTTCAATCCTAGGCTTACATATAAGAAGAATAGATATGGTATATAATTGCCTCCAGTAATAATTAACTGTATAATATAGTTGTTGAGTTGAGAGTGTACTAAAATACAATACGGATAAATTTTAACCATTACCTGCTTGTTTTTAGATCGACCTGAAATAAGCACAACGACAGAACAGGAACAACGCATAGAGAGACGATCATCTTTTGAATGTCATATCTGTAAAATGGAATTTCATGTTAAAAGAGGTTTTCAGAAACATATGCAGATAACTCATGAACTTGTCGCAGCACCTGTTTGTTGTACAACATGTTCGTTTTCTTGTCATAATCACAAGGAGTTGTTGGAGCATTGTTCCCGTGTGCATAAGTACATTTGCAACCCATGCCGGAAATCATTTTCCTCTATTTCCGGCTGGCAAACGCACAATAAAGTCCATCACGGAAGCGGCGAAAATCTTTGGTCGTGTTCAACTTGTGGCAAAAAATACGTCACCGCAAGTAGATTAGAAATACATGAACGATCACATTCGGACTCCAGACGATTTGAATGTGTGGATTGTAAGAAAACATACAAACACAAGAAAGATCTCATTGCTCACTCTTGTGCAACATTTAAATGACATCATTTAAATTTCTGTATAATAACGATATAAAACAACGAATATTATCATAAAATATTTCAATGTGGATTCTTTTAAACATTCGAATTTTTGTCAGTGAAAATGTTTCTTCTCCAAGTGGTATAAAAATCTGTTTTCAGCAATTTGTTGTTTGATCAGATTTCTTAGTGGCTTAGAGTTTTGTGGAGTCATTATACCGCCATCGAAAAAGTGTTTCCTTTTCCATGTGTCGCCTATTTTTGATGCATTTTTCTCATAACATCTATTATAAGGCGGGTCGTAATTAAGTAAGAGGCAAAAGTTCAACTGAGCAAACTGTCGCAAATAAACCTGTACAATGCTATACACGTATTATGCAGGTCATTTATATATATTTTTTTCTTACATTTTACATGACTGAGGATAAGAACTTCTTTTAGTTCGCCCTAAAGACAAATAAAAGCGTATGTATTCTGTATCCCTGCCCGTTGACAGGTCGTCTTTTCAGATTTTATCTATCGATCTTTTGATTTTCGGATGCAAGGTAGCTGGAACCTGTGTCCCGGCCAGATTTTTTTCCGAGAGCTAAGCATTTTTTATGCAGTTTATACAAGAGAACTTTGCCATCTTAAATATTTTTTGGGGTCAAACTAGCAAATATGGGCAAGATTATTTATTCCCTGTCTTACACCAGTGGCCAGGTTATCAGTACAGAAAAAAACATAATCCAAATCCTCAATCAGAATGATGGTGTGTACTTAACATGAACAGATAGTTTACATTATATTTTCCTGGATTTTAATTGTTTTTGGTGATATGCTTTGCGGATAAATAGCAGTATATGCAACACGTTTACAGAGTCTTCTCGGTCTGCCTTGAACATTTATTTGACAACCCCTCCCCCTGCCCTATATTTTATTTCCTTTTCTCAGCACTGAACAATACACAGCGGCCTACCAGTGGCTGTTTATAAGTCTGTTGCATCCAATACAAGTTCATATTTAGGGTTGGAAGGACCTATAAATAAAAACCTTAAAAGTATTTAACTGCATTGAAAGCACATGGCTTAAGTGTAAAGTTCAAACTGTAGTTCATAGGAATATTAAGTATCATTTATTTTGTGATTTTTGACATCCCAAGATTATTATTGTGTTCTGTACCATTGCATCTTTCAGGTGAAATAGAATGTGATATATGTGGACGCAAATACAAGACCAGAACTGGATACAACTTGCACAGACGTGCACATTTCAAACAGTTTAATTACAAATGTTCGTACTGCGAGAAAGGATATATGAATAAAAGACAACTGGATGAACACATGACTAAACATACAAGTATACCAGTAGCCGTGTGTAATCTTTGTGGGTTTAAAGCTATGTCATATTGGGGATATAAAGGCCATATGAAAAGGCATGCCGATGGAACCCACAAGTAATAGTGTTCGTCATGTAACAAAATTTGTTTCCAAATAATAACATTTCATATAAAACCAACAATAGAAAAAAACGGTAAACCAAAATTGTATGCTCAAAACTTGAATTGACCTTGTGTGATATAAGAATCTGGCGATGACTTGCTCCGTTGCTGTTATGGTATAGAATGAACGTTTATTTCATAGTTATTTGGAAAATGTTTTGTCTTGGACAATTTATTGTTCTTTATAAATGGTACTGTTTTATTTTTTAAAAATATTTTCACAAATAAAAATTATTTCGTATGAGTCTCACCGTTGTTGGAATGAAATGTAAAGCACTTTTAGACATTGTACAAAACAATGTGACAGATTTCATTGTACAATAGTTTATAGAGACAATTGAGGTGCAACCGAATAATTCTACAACCCTGACGATTAATAGACAATTTGGGTATATTTTAGGTTTGTTTTGCTCACAAGAAATTGTTTATTTCTCTATTTCTATATATTTTTCTATTTTCAAGACGAGTGAACCTAAAAAGTAGCTTTTAGTTAAAATTTTTTGTTTGTTCTGAATGCTTACGTTTGGTTTTGAAGAAGTAAAGCCAATGAACATCGCGTAGCCAATCAAGACCAACGAGTCGCATCAACAACGAACGAAATCATAATTATATTCATTGATTTTTGTCAGCTGGTTGAACTCTGAACTCTTGTAGAAATAGTATGTCGGACAAAAGATACATAAATTGTAGAGCTACTAACAAACAGGAGATGTTAACCCTTCCATAGCACCGAACTGACCTTGGTTTTGTAGGGTTCGTGTTGCTCAAGCTTGTTTTCAGTGTAGTATTGTGCGTACTACGTTTTGGCTTTCGTTTCGTCTGTCTTCTGATTTAACAATTTATGTCTCTCACTTTGGTATCTTCGAATTATTTTTAGCATATTATTTAATTGGAAGTTAAATTAAAAAAAATATAACAAAGATTTAAAAGTATTTTGTTGCTTATATGCTTATACTAAGCCTTATATCTAAGCACACATGATGTAAATAAATTCAGATTTTGATAAAATATATTGTTGTAGTCATTGTGGTTTGGCCTTTTGTTGCAGATGATCCACGTTTTAAATGTCACTGTGGACGCCAGTACCGATCAAAGACTGCTTTACGAATCCACGAAAGAGAACACTCTGGAGAATTTCCCTTTCACTGCAAATACTGTGGACAAGGATTCTCACAAATGAGACGGCTTAGAGAACATGAAACTAGGCACACGGGAAAACCGGTTGCAGTGTGTGATGTGTGCGGATTTGAAGCAAAATCTTTCTATGGTCTACACACGCATAAGAATATTCATTTACAGAACACGTTTGCTTGTCAACATTGTGATAAAACATTCTATAGCAAACCAGCTCTTAAGCGGCATCTGATTGTTCATAACGTTCTTGTGAATAAATAATGAAGACCTTCTTACGTTACACAAGTTTGTGGATTAGAATATTATATTGTAATTATGCATTTGGAGGTGTCTTTTGTATCAGTTTTCGTTTTGATTGATTTTGAATAATTGAACTCAATTCAGATCAAATGATTTAAACTTTTAATTGGTTTTGATTGCTTCCTTTCTTGGCATTGATACTCGATTTGTATTTAACAAGCAAAAAAGGGGTTTTATGTTTGAAATTTGAAACTGAAATATCCGAATAGTACTGTAAATACTTGTAAATAATTAATAAAATGATTTATCCCTGACAGAAGCTTATGTTTTTATGTGGAGGGGCAAAGATTGACCTAATATGGTGTGCATGGTTATTAAACGTTATATCAGGTTTGCATATTTCATCTCTCTTGACCATATCTCCTTCATACAATTTTAATCGATTAAAGGAATTGATACTATATCGCTGCAAATGTCAGATGTGAACACTTATTTTTATTTGTTATTTTCATTATCTTTATTATTCATATTTTCTGTACTTGGTCAATTTTGACATTTTCTGACGATGGAGCATTTCATAGGGAACGTGAGGCAGTGTTGCAATGATAAGTGAGTATACATTATGTAGGAAATTGGAATCTGATGGTGGTCTCGTTTTCACGTTTTATAGATTTTACATATTGTAGCAACTTTGTCAACAAAAACATCATAAACATATATTTTGATGGGTCAGTAACTGTTATAATTTATTATGGATGGGTTCTTATTTTTCGATACCTGGTTAGACCTGCTTTTTTTATTCCCCTCATTTAAGTCGACGGGCACATTTTGTTTTACCCTCGTCAGCCCGTCTGCCTTACGTTCGTTCGTCTATCAGTTTTCGTCAATGATTTCTCTGGTCTTTGTATGTTCGACTGATTTGATATTTGGCCTGTCAAGTTTTATCGGGGCGAGTTGTACCGGGTATCCCGTTATCAGGTCCATCATATGTGTACTGTTTGCCGGCATGAGGGCATCGTCTCATGGAAACATTTTCTCTGTTAAATGCCTAATTTGCAATAATATTATTTCAAACTTTTAAATATTGATCCTTTCGGTCTCATAAGTGTGTATCTATTGACGCTGACACAAAAGGAAAATTATTGTGAAGTCACCGGGTATTTCTTAAGATTATGAATCGCCTACCAATCTTGCAGCTTTCTGAATCACATTGAATACATATGTATGATATGCTGTTTGACGTACTGCATGCCTTTATATTTAACTTGTTATGCCAACGAATACAGTTAAATGCGTATATTCACAGGGCTATTTGAGCTATGAGAAAAAAAATTATGTGCTGTTTTATCTTTTTTCATTCCAGAACTGCTTCGTTATCGTTGTTACTGTGGTCGACATTATGGATCAAAGCAAGCACTCAGAAAGCACAACCGTGAGCATTCGGGAATTTTTCCGTTTAAGTGTAAAACTTGTGATAAAGGTTTTTCTGTGAGATCTCGACTCCTGGAGCACGAAATGAAACACGAAGACAAGCCAGTTGGAATCTGTACAATTTGTGGATTCGAAGCTAAGTCTTTTGCGGGACTGAGAACGCATAAAAATATTCATCTGCAAAACAGTTACGACTGCACAGTTTGTGACAAAAAGTTTTATAGTAAACAAGGACTTACTCGTCATGTTATATTGCATAAAGGTGGTCACGTGTGTGTCACATGTTCAAAGATATTTCCATCAAACGAGAAATTACAGAAACATCTAGATAGTCCTGCACATAAAGAACGTACACAGATAGATGAAATTTTTATCAAAGTTTAATAGCAGTCACTATTTACGCTCATAATTGTCTCTCATTTTGAAACCATTGGATATTTTGTACATAAAGGAGTCGTACATGTATTAGACAGTGCCAGGACACTTGTATTTACATTGTTTTTGATTGTCACTTGTATCCAATATAAATAGCCAATACAAAGCTATGGAATATCTTAATTGATTGTTGTGGGCGTTGCGTTACTATTTTTTTGTCGGCGCGACCTAGAGCTCTTAAAATCTTGTTGATAGGTTTTTAGTTACCAAAGCTTCATTAGGAGATATTAGGCCGTCAACGTAGTGTTTACTTTTTATGTTACCAAATTTAGGATGAGAACTTTTGTCATCCCGATCGTTCATTGCAGTTTTCCGAATTCAAATATGTGTAAAACCATGGACACCATACACATTTTTCTATGCTTAAAATGTTTTAATTATTGATTATTAGATGCTAGAATTACAGTATATAGTTGTAGCAGATAAATTGATAAAACAAGAATTTGTTGGTTTTTTTCTCTACATTAAAAGGATGGCGAAAATAATAAAGAGAGGGGAACTCTCTTCTGCATATAGCATATAAACTTGTTTTGCTAACACTCTACAACTGTTTAAAAACAATTATGAAAGTTTTATACCAAGTGTCCAAAGAATACAAAATAACAAACATTCCAGAGCTCCTCGACTGTGAACTTTGGATCTTTTACAAAGGTATTCTGCTCCGGACTTTCTCAACAACTACACATCAATACAAATCACATAAAATACAAGCTGACAAAAATTTATTATCCATGATGAGCCTCTGATCGCCGAGAACAAGTTTAATCCAAGAACAGTGGAACTATTAGGAAAGCTGAATTTGCTTATTAATGAACACATCGCATTGTGCAGCTGGTGGCATTGAAGATGTTATAAAGGACGAGGGTCGTTAAGGCCCATTTTTGGCCCAAGAATTTGGCTAAAAAATGAAAATTGGCTAACATCTATAATTTTATATATATTGAATAATGTATATAAAAAGAAAATCCGACATAATTTTTAGTTTAATTAGTTCTACAAAGGCTACATGGCACATAGAAAATGCTTAATATGTGAAAATACAAAGAAATTATTTAATTTGATGCAATATTTGATAGTATTTTGTCGATTTTTTTAATATATCACACAAAACCATCACAACCAAACTCTGCTCAACTAAAGATATAACAAGTACAAATGTTTGTTTAAAATATATTCGTGATGTTTTTTGCGATCATATTTATTTTGAACAAAACACGTCCAAAATTGAGTAATTTTACCGAAGATGTTAAATTCTTGTCAAAATAGTAAAATATACCCTTTCATTTTGTCGAAATGAAGAAAAGTATATAAGAAAAAGTAATGAATTATTAAAAGACGATTATTAAACAGCATTTTCACAACATCTTATTATTGTGTCACAAAATCTAAAATTTGGGCCAAATATGGCTTAACGTACCTACTTCTTTCCGTGTTTGCAGATCAACAATATTCGCATACTTTTATTAACATCTTGTAAAAGTATGAAAAGAACAATTTTATTAGACCCTTTACAGTCTGTAGTTATTCAAGCAAGCAACATCAATAATAGAAAGAATCAATTTAAAACATTTCTCTGGATATTTTGATGTTTCACACTTATAAACTACGCTATCATCTTTACTACTTCCAAGAAATCTGCATGTGTTATCAGGAACCTGTAATCCAGGGGATGTCGTTGTTTATATGTTTAAGTGTTACTTTTATGCATTGTATACTTATTTTGCCAAATAATGTTTCATTTTAATATCATCTCATTATATTTTTTGAGCCTCTTACTGTGGTTATGTTTACCCATGATTGAAACCTGTAGATGGTTTTGTATGGCTACTTCATAGACAATCTTACCACATCTCATTTTTGCTATATGTCAGACACAGTCGGTAAGCGCATTCAGTAAAACTTGCCTACTGTTACAGAGAGGTAAGCTTTTTCAAAATATTTTACAGCCGATCTTCATATGACACAGCCTACATCAATCAGTTAAACCACGATTTCAACCAACTAAAAGAACAGCTGCAAAGAGAACAACAAAAGAAGAAAGAACTTGAAAGAAGCCACGAAAAGACCATCAAGGGAATTGAACATAATTCTAAAGAAGAAATCATTGCGACACTTAAAGAAGACCTTAAACGACTACAGGGTGAAAGAGATGACAAAGAAAGGGAGATAAGTGAAATAAAAGCTGACTTTACACAGTTACAAACCAAGTTAGTTATGATTACATAAATGTATATGCAAATTATTTTTTGTTTGATCAAGTTATTAAGGATAAAAAATATTGAAAAGATAACTTAAGAGTTTGCAAAACTAATCTTAATGTTCATCAAATTATATTAATATTAGTAGAAAAGTAGCAAGTAACAAGATTTAGTTAAAATTTTTATTTGGCCATCAACTACTCTTCAAAATAAAGATCAAATTCAGACGAAGTAACACCAAATTTAAATATTTTTACACAAATTTGATATATGTGATAAACTCGGTCAAATTTGTAAATTGATATACAATTTCTTATATATCTAGATACAGCAAAGTTGTTGGTACAAAGATGACGGATGGTAATCCAGACGTGGCGGACTTGAGTGATTCACATCGTCCTCAAAAGTTAGTGGAGATGTTCTCCTTGTTATATGACAACAAATGGACAGATGCATATGAGAAATCCGATGACATTGGAGACGAAAAACAAATTTGTGTGTTCCTGTTGGATTTGTTTAAGGTTATTATTTTTCTGAGTTTTCAGTGTCTCAAATTAAAATTTTTGTGTAGTACATATTAAAAGAAATAAGAGATGTAGTATAATGGGCTTCCTATTTAATTTGTTTTGATATCTTTATTTTCTTATGTCTTTGTTCGAATGTTGCTGATAACAGATAACTCAATGAAATATGTACACAGCATAGCGAACTTCACAATAGTAATAAAACATTAGTAAAAACAACCATCCAAAAAGTCGGAATGAAAATAATTAAACATTTACAGGTCGTCTTCTGACTTTCAAAGATCTACGCGATAAGGCAAGTGCATGTAAAAGGTCCCAAAAGAATCAAAAGTGGGGAAATTTAGATATAACAACAATCGACCAAAAAGCTTTCAATGTAAAAAGAGAAACGGTAAAACACAACAACAATGACAACCCACTGGACTACTGGTTTTGGGCTTGAGACCCTTTCATAGTGACATAATAATATATTTTCAGGTAGTATATGATATCCTTGGTATGTCCATATTAAAATCCCCAAAGCTGTCACTTTATAGAGGGCTGTTAATTTGAAACATTTGGGAAACGTTTAGCGGTCCAAAACTAATTTTAAAATAACGTATTTTATCAGAAATATGGAAATACATTTTATCCAAAATACACATTAATATGTTCACGTTAATTTAGTTAATATAATTAAATTATATCTCATCCTGAGCTCGCTTTCAGTAACTGCGAGCATTCATTAGAGAGGTATCTTCTTTTAGCATATATTTTTGTTTAGTATCTTTATTGTAACTCAGGTACTTTCTAGTCTGATTGGGTGACTTTCTGTTGGATGTTTATAGTTCGTTGGTTACTGGTTTTGTTTTCATTATTTTTTTCTTTGATCACTAGTCGTGGGGGGGGGGGTGTTCCCACTTAACTATTTCAACCCTACCACATGTCTCATGTTCCTGTCCCAAGTCAGTCTTTGTGTTAAATGTTTTGCTACATGTACATTTTTATAATGGGTAAGAGCAGTAATATTGTGGTGGTTGATGGTTATTAACGTCCTAAACAGCAAATTAATTAATGCTTTTAGTTGGACGGTACCTGGTTGAACTTATGGTATTGATGTATCGATTGATTATCGTTGGTGGTTGGAAAGGTTGTTGTTATAATTTGGTAAGGAGGCTCGGTTGAGTTGGTATAATTTGTCGACTTCTAGGTCGTTGTTTAAGCTGTCGGCTTCAGATGACTTTCTGTATCTTGATGGATTTTATTCGACTACAACGACGCTTTCAGGGCCACGGTGCCGAACAGAGGAGACCAGTTCCGCTGTGAAGTGATTTTCATGGCCGCGTCTTACCTAAACACACTGCAGCAGGGCTGGATGCCAGTGGTCACTGCGTCGGGGACGATGTAAGGAGTAAGTCATTGCTTCATCACTCCACGTTGTACTACGGTCCAAGTTCCTGCTCGACAACACGTGTTGCTGCTTCGATGACAGCTACGTGACTGTGATGATATGTCAATTTTTAGCAATATTATTGAAGGTGTCCATAATGTCCAAATAAGAAAAGTAATTGACGATGTTTCAAACAGAACTGGTGATTTACTTATTGAATTTTTAATAGATTGTAATATGATGGGCGTATTGGTAGTCAAGATTTTACAAATATTTCCCCTAAAGGTAAATCTGTTGTTGATTATGTTCTCACTCCACACGAACAAATTTTTGATGTTACTGATTTCAAGGTACCCACGATGACCGATGTCATGAGAACTTTAAATTTACTTGGGTATGACTCAATACCGGATCATTCTATTTTAGAATGGACTATTAAAACCGCAACAGGTATGGTAAATGTTAATGAAAACGACAATAGTTATAAAACAGAACTTATTATTGCACCAAGAAGGTTCAAAATGGACAAGTTAAGTGCAAGTGAACTATTTGAAGATGAATACATGCAGAATCTATTACAAGAAACAATCGAGAAAATGGAAACAGCGATTAATCGGAGACGCAATGTAGACGAGGCATTTGGTGGGCTAAAACATTTATTAATGACTGAGTTAGAAAGATCGTGTAAGGAAATAAGAC